>PVKB01002144.1:240136-315649 GCA_004027205.1 Ctenodactylus gundi
GGGGTGGGGGGGGGGGCGTGAGTGGGGGAAGAGCCTCTGACAAGGATTTCCCTGGGCAGGCCAGAATGTCAGCCATTGGGCTCGGGGGAGGGTTTTGAATCCCCAGCAGAGGCAGAAGGAAGGGCAGGGCATGAAGATGGGTGGGAGGGGTCAGAGGACTCCTCGGCGGGAGAGGTGGTAATGCCAAGAGGGGGTGCCAAGCAGCTTTGAAGGGAAGATAAGATAGGATAGAAAGTAAGTAGGAGGGTGAGGTCTCCCTGAGTCTCCCCGCTCCACGCCAGCTCATGAATGTGGCACCAGGTGTCCCAATCGAAGAGGTTGGCAGAGGAGACCCAGGGGGACAAACCCAGAATGACCCCCCAGAATTCAGCTACCTGTTTATCTGTAATTTCTAGGTCTCAGCTCTGAAGGAGGCATTTCAGCGCTTTAAGCGCAGGCTCATTTTGCTTAGAAGTTGCACTACCCATTTTGGGGGTTACTCACCCTAAAAGACTGCTTGGCCTCTCCTCGGATGGATCTGCTCGGTGAGCCCCACATTGGGCTCCAGATGTGGGGGTCTTACCACCACACAAGGGCCAGGGGAGAGGAACGGTGAGTGCATGGCTGGGCCCCCTTGTCCCAAGAGTACCAGACCCAGCCAGGAGTCTGTTGAAGCAGGAACTCACTTTATTCAGGAAGTACAGAAGCTTATATAGGGTAGAGGGAGAATGTGGTAAGGAAGAGAAAGCAGGTGATTTGATGTGGTGTCTACGTAATAGCACATTAAACCAATCAGTGAGATGTCCATCCATGTAGGCAGGTGCCAGGTGCTCATAGCAATAGCATTGGGATCACACGCAGTGCACAAGGGTGGAAATGGCTTGGCCCAATCATCTTCCTTGACATGGCCACCCCTGGGACTTACCTCTGGCGCCATCTTAGATATCACCCCACATGCAGTTGGCTGTCTTACACTATCTTTCCCCTTGGACTTGTAAGTCCTTCAAATAAATCTCCCTTAGATATATAAATTTACTCTGAGTCTCTAAGAAATTTAACTAATACAGCAAGTGTCTTGAATAATCTCCTTCCACCTAGTCCTATCTTATGGGGGAAATTTTAGAGTTTGTCACTTAATTCTCACTATTCTTTTTAACACTTTTAAATCTTGTTTGATGTTAAATTCTCTGACACCTCTTGTGAAGGGAATGTTTGATTGGAATTTGGAAGAGAAAGATCTGAGTTTTTGTCCGGAGGCCCAAGGGCATTTGCAGAAGTACTGAGGAGCAGATTGTTTCGGAGGCTGCCCAAGTACTTTGCTGTAGTGCTGAGATGTGTGGGTCTGTAAATTGTGGGAAACAACTCAGGTAGGCAACGTCTGTTACAGACAGAGAACTTATTACCCCTACTGCCACTTTCCTTGTCTAGGCATTTGTCATTTTTTTTGTGTAGATGGTTTCAATAAATGCCTACCTAGTTTTCCTGCTTACAGCCCTGTGCCTTTGAATACATACTGCACTCTGTTGCCCAAGCGATCTCTAGAAAGATGGATTGAGTCATGCCGCTCTCCTGACTGAAGACCTTTAGCGATGTCTTACTGCCTTGAAGATTGCAGTTAGCTTCATAAATAACATGGCAGTTTGACTCTTTGCCCTTTTTAGTTTCTGTCTTGTTAGTGCTTAATGTACACCTTTTTATTTATCCAGATGAATTTCTAGCATCCTCAAGAAGAGCACATGCCTCCTTAGGTCCATCGTTCTGCTTTGCCCCGGGCAGTGTGGGCTCCGTGTTACTTGTGGCTCCATTACCATGTGTTGAAGAGCTTTCCCCCAGGCTGAGGGGGACTGCTTTTCCTACAGTTTTTTTCATAACACTTCATTTATAGGTAGTAGAGAACTAGCCTCCATGGATCAAAATTCCCAATTCACTTCCGTCTCCTAGTATTAGGTACGGTCAAATTATACAACAAATGCTTACATTTTAAACATTGATCGAATAAGACACATATTGCCATCAGTCCACCTCAAAGTACCCCCCTTGCTTTGCACAGCCCTGCTGTATCATTCTGCCACATTCTGAAGAAGTTTTGAAAGTCTTTCCCTTGGACATGTCTTTACAAAGTGTGATCACAAATATGATAAATGCAGCTGCCATCAGAAAGGTAGGCTTACAAAACTTTATGAAGTGTCCTCATCCACTGCGTTCTCTGAATCTGACTCTGCAACTTCTGGCTCTTTCCCACAATCAGAATGACCATGAATGGCAAACATCATTAGCTAATTTAGGACATTGAGGTCATCACCTTAGTGTAGCTAAAGACACTCATGGAAAAAGACTTCCAAAACTGTTTCAGAAAGTGGCAAGAGTGACAACAAGTATTTTCAAAGAGAGGGGGTGTGTTTTGAGGAGAAACTAAAGGCAATATACATGTTACTAAAATACGGTTTTAATAGCTAAACATTCATTTTATTTTTGATTATATTTTGTATATCAAACTATTTCAAGTCAAAGAATATGACTTATTTATCTTTACAGAAAGTTTAATATAATATTAGAAATGAAAAGTATCGTGTATATGGTTTATAATCAGCTTTCTGTGACTCTAACAAATACCTAAAACAATAAACATACAAAGGGAAAAGATGTATTTTTTTGCTTCTTAGCTTTGGTGTTTTCAGTTCATGTCTAGTTGGTCCCATTGCTGTGGTGAGGCCTGTGGTGAGGGGACATGTCACAGCAGAGACATGTGGGGGAGGAAAGCTGCTCAATTCATGACCAGGAATCGAAGGGAGTAAGGAGGGGCTGGGGACCCTAATTTCTTTCTGCGGCAAAAGCCCTTGGTGATTCAGAGTCTTCCAGTAAGCCCTCACCCTTGAAGAATCCCCTGCCATCCAGTAGCAGCATAACCAGCACGGTGGGGACCAGACCTTTAGTACATGTTCTTTGGGGGACATTTAAAATCCATGTTGTGGTATCTGGTTGGCATAAAGGGAGAGCAATCTGCTTTCTAACCTTACTTTGCTTCCATTTGAAAATGCCCTTTTCCTAACCACGTTATCAAAGATGTGGGTCGATACATGAGGACTTAGGTGATTTAGGCTCTAATAGAGCTGAAACGGGAGAGCTCATTGGTTCAGAAGAGGGTCACTGGTGTCAGGCATATGTGTTTGTGTCTCGGGTCTTTAATTCATTTGCTGTGTGACCTTAGGACAAATCATTTCTTTAATGACTCAGATTTTCCATCAGTAAGATAACAGGAGCTCCCACACAGGGTTGCCCAGGATTGATTGGAGCAACCCTCACTAAGTATACAGGCTACCTGGAAGAGAGCAAACCTGGAATAAATGTTAGTTGCTTTTACTTTAAGGATTTCTGCTCTCAGGCCCTGCGATCAGCTGGCCTCCTTTGGAGTGAAATGAAAGCACCGGGCTTTGGGTAATCACCAAGAGAAGATGGAGAGCTGATGGAAGCTTCTTTCCAAATTACAAAGTAAAGACTAATAATTTTCATGAGACAGGAAGGGTCAAAATACTTAGAGCATTTAAAAGCGGGGAGATTATTTTCACCTAGGACAAGGACTCTCTATCCTAGAACTGGGGCTTTGTCAGATAGGTAGCGCTGAGTTGTGTGGGGTGGTGATGTGCGCTGTGGGATGTGTGCCAGGATTTCTGTCCTCTGTCTGCTAGGTGCCAGAATCATGTTCCCAGCAGGGAAAAGACACTGTCGAATACTCAATGTGGGATAAACTTGCTCTCAGTCAAGAACCACAGAGCGTGAGGGGAGCTGCTGCTCCACACTACTTGGACCCCCACGGAGGGGGCAGGGGGTGCCGGCACCAGAGGACACTGCTTAGGAGCTGCAGGTGAGGCATGCAGCTGCTATGCATGCCTTGGAGCCCCATGGAAGAGGTGGGGGGTGCTGGAAGCCAGAAGGAGCTGCACAGGAGAGAACCAGAAGGGTGCACAGGCAGCCTGAGCACCAGGACACCTTGAGACAGTTCCTGGGCCTGGATGAGGAAGGACAGAACCGCACGGGAATAGAATGGCTGGGCTTGAGTTTGTATCTCCACTGCCCCTTGCCATGGTGGTCAACGCAGAGTCTGTACTCTCCCAGCACCGGACAGAGCACTCCTGTGCAGAACCACATCGGGGAAGCCAGTGATAGACAACCAGAAACCACCAAAGACAACAGAACCATGAGGAAACGTGGAAATAAATCTCCTTCAAAAAGTATTGACATTCCAGAAGAGCATACCAGGAATCCTGAAAATACAGAAGCTAAAGATGAAAATGGCACAAATGACGGTAACTTCTGGGCCCAGAAATACAACGAGTTAAAGCAGGAAATAAAGCAGGAAATAAAGCAGGAGATGATATGGGACAGGAAAACCATAGAACAAGAGCTACGCCAAGACCTAGCTAAGCTAAAAGCAAGCTTTGATAAGCAAGTAGAGGAGATCAAAGAAGAAATGAACTGGAGGAGAGTGAAGGCAATGCAAGAAGTGGGAGAAGAACACAATAGAGACATGAGAAAAATAAATGCAGAATTACAGGATGCAAAACACACACAGGTCACAATAAGCAACGATATCGAACAACTTCAAAATAGATAATCAGATTTAGAAGACAAAATGACGAAGTGGGAACGGAAAGACCATAAAGAATGCAAAGTAAAAAAAAAAAAAAAAAAGAAAGCGAATCATTACAACAACTGATAGATGATTCAAAGAGAAACAATCTGAGAATTATGGGAGTCCAAGAAAAGACTGAGGATGAAACAAAAGGCTTAAAAGTCATACTTAAGGAAATTATGGAAGAAAATTTCCCAAACCTAAGAAGAGAAATAAACATTGATCTTCTGCAGGCATATAGAACACCAAATAATATGGATCAGAAAAGAACTTCATCATGACACATCATAATTAAAGTACTAGAAGCCTAACACAAAGAGAGAATACTGAAAGTGGTAAGGAAGAGCAGAAGGTGACCTATAACGGTAAGCCCATCAGGATAACTGCAGATTTCTCAACCTAGACGCTAAAAGCCAGGAGATCATGGAGCAGTATCATTCAAACACTAAAAGAACACAAATTCCAACCAAGACTATATCCAGCAAAACTACCTTTTAAACTAGAGGGAGAAATTAAAATTCTCCATGATATAGAAAGCTTAAAGAAACTTGCAGCCACTAAGCCATCACTACAGAGAATTTTCAAAGGAGACTTGGACTGTGAAAGAGAAACCAACAACACAAGAGTCCCCAGAGAAAAAAAGACAAAAGCTGGAGGAGAATGAGCTGAGAAAAAGTAAAGCCAGTGAACGACATGGAAAAACTACAATGATGGCAGGACACACCAAACATACCTCAATAATTACTCTAAATGTGAACGACCTCAACTCACCTATCAAAAGACATAGACTAGCTGACTGGATCAAAAAACAGAAACCCACAATTTGCTGTCTACAAGAGACATACCTCATCCACAGGGAAACTCATAGACTGAAAAATAAAAGGTTGGAATTCAATATTTAATGGAACAGGTCCCAGAAAACAAGCAGGGGTAGATATATTAATCTCAGACTCATCAGACTTCAAAAGAAAACAGGTGAAGAGAGACAGAGATGGACACTGCATACTGGTTAAAGGAACACTAGAACAGGAAGAAATCACAATTATCAATATATATGCTCCCAACCCTAGAGCACCCAATTATGTAAAACAAAAACTACTAGATCTGAAAGGACACATAGGCTCCAACACAATTATAGTAGGGGACTTTAATACTCCACTATCACAAATAGATAGATCAACCAGACAAAAAAATCCACAAAGATATGCAAATGCTGAAAGACACTATAGAAAACTTGGACATAACAGAACTTTACAGAGTTTTCCATCCAACATCAATTGGCTATACATTTTTCTCTGCAGCACACAGTCAATTTTTTAAAATAGATACTGTACTAGGACATAAGTCATCCTTAAACAAATACAAAGGGATAGAAATAATTTCTTGCATACTCTCAGGCCATAATGGAATAAGACTGGAACTCAACAGCAACAGAAACAGAAGAAAATACACAAACACATGGAGACTTAACAACATACTACTGACCAAACAGTGGGTTATGGAAGAAATCAGAGAAGAAATCAAAAATTTCTAGAGTTAAATGATGATGGAAGTACATACTATCAAAATCTGTGGGATATAATGAAAGCAATACCATCTCACTCCAGAGAGAATGCTTATATCAACAAATCAAATAGCAGTCAGTGCTGGCCAGGCTGTGGGGAGAAAGGAACCCTCCTGCACTGCTGGTGGAATTGTAAATTCGTACAACCACTCTGGAAAGCAGTATGTAGAACACTCAAAAGACTAGAAATAAATATCCCCTTTGATCCGGGGACACCCCTCCTGAGAATATATCCAAAAGAGGCCAGAACAACATACAACAGAGATATATGTATAGCCATGTTCACAGCAGCACAACTAACAATAGCTAGAACATGGAAGTCACCAAAATACCCATCAACAGACCAGTGGATACACAAACTGTGGTACTTATACACAATGGAATACTATGAATCTGTAAGGTCCAACAGCATGGAGGCTTTTGCAGGCAAATGGAAGAAACTTGAGAACATCATGCTTAGTGAAGTGAGTCAGAAGCAGAAGGTGAAACATCGAATGGTCTCTCTGATATGAGAGACCCAGACCACAACTATCTCATGGAACTTTAGACAAAAGACAGCGAAAGAGGGGGACAGGGTGGGGTTGGAGGGAGGGAAGGGAGGGTAGGGGAAGGACAAAAGGGGAACGGGAAAGCCCTTGTCACCTTGACAAGATACGTATGTGCACAAAATGATCAACTCCATTGTAAACCTTAAATTTTGCACTTGTACACATCAATAAAATGGGGGAAGAAAAAGAACCACAGAGCCACAGGGATATAAAAACATGACCTGTGTGTGCAGGGAGTTGTGAGGTATTTATATCAATACAACTAGACGACTGTGGATGCTATTTTTAAGTGTGCAGCACAGATCAGAAGAATCTTTGAAAATTCCCCTTTGGGACAGCTTTCATGATCTGATTGATGTTTATCCATACAAAAAAAAAATGGGTGCTGAGTGTGAAGGAAGACGGGATTGGCTGGGCGTGTTATTGGCATTTGCCGCACTTAGCAGCTCATGGATTGTCGGCATTCTTTGTGTTCCAACCACGAGGCTGAACACCAGTGGTAGGTGCAAAAAGGTCAAACAGGGCTTCTCACTCAAAAGAGCTCGTGTGTTGTAAACTCTCGAAAGGCAGAGTGTATTTTATGAGACAAATTTATGGGACACATTAGAAAGCACTAAAGAGTTAGTTAGATATGACTGTGCTTAAACAATAATTCAAGACAATCAGAGGGTGGGTGCTTTAAGGATTGCCAACAAAATGTTGTAGGAGTTTAGGGGAGGAAGGGATCTTTTCAGGCTCAGTCATGGAGGAAGTGGGGTACACAAACAGGGCATTGAGGAAGGGTGGTTTTTAAGTGAGAAAATCATGGGTATTTCAGGCCAGGGAGAAAAGACATAGGGGTGACAGAGCCCAGGAGAGGCTTAGGAGAAGGTGGCCTAGGGCTTGTTGAAACAAAGGTAACGGAGCTAAAGAGATTTCTGGGTTGATTTTGTTAAAGGCCCAGTGTCTTCATTTATGCACTAGTAAAACATGGGGACCTTTGCCAGGCTGACTGTGACAGTCACCTGCCCTCAGTTACTTGATCAATCTTGGGCTTTGGGCAAGACTTAGACAGTTGCTGGTCTTTTCTAAAAGAAAAATGTCCCCATTTTGTTGATATGTGTGTGTGTATATATCTATATATATCTATATATCTATATATAGATATATATGATATATAGATATATAGATATATATATCTCACATAATGTTTACAATGAACTTCAGTATTTTGTGCACATGTCTATTGTGCTGAAATTACAAATCCTTCTCCTTTCCTGGTTTGACTCCTCCCCACCCCACAGGTTCTCATTATCCCCTCATTACGTCTATGAAATGACTGGCGCTGCTGCTCTTGCCAGGCTCTGGTGTGCTTGTCATCAGTCTAGGAAATACACTTGCTGGTCCTGTGTTCTCCTCTGACACTCTGAATTTCAGAGAATGAAGCCTGCAATGCCTGTTGGATAGGCTTCAGTTAAAAAACTCACTTTCCTTAGATTGCTGCTGCTTTGCTTTCAGCTGCTAAGAGTTCTGCTCAACTGTTGGGGTAACAGCAGTAAGCAGGTAAGGGCCATATTAGCATACTCTACCCCTACAGTACAAAAATAGAAATGCAGAGAAGGAGAAAATTTGACTAACAAATAAAATAGCACTAATATTTAACCATCGTTTTGGGGGTGTTGGCATAGTTCTACAACTCCCAGCTACTTGAGAAACTGAGGTCAGCTTGGGTAACTTAGCAAGACCCTGTCTTAAAAAAATAATCCTTATTCACTGGCAACCAAAAGTCATAATTAAGAAATCATAAATGATTTAGAACATTAAGCTAAGTTTAACTCGATTTCATTATTGTACAGTGCATATGTGTGTTGAAATATCATGTGGGGTCCCACTAACATTATATACATATATACATACATACATACATACATACATACATACATAGTTTTTAATATATTAATTTAAATTTAAAAACTCTTAGAATCTAAGACAAATAATTCTTCTCCAGTTTTAAGAGGCAAAGACAGTGATGAGTTAAAAATACCAAAACAAATTTTGATGAATAAATTTTTAAAATCTTATAAAGCCTTTTCCTGTTTTTGTCATTTTAATACAAAGTTCCATAGACTGCACTCTTCCAAGTTTGAATTTGCAGTATTTTTGAACTTGAAGTACTGAAGGTGATTCTGATGTCCCCATAGAAGAGAACCACATGCCACATGCCAAATCTGTGGGCATGTATATGTATGAGTGTGCATGGCTGAAACAGATGCATACACACACAAATAAACACACACACACATACCTGGTAGAGGGGGAGAGAGAAAACATTGAGAAACTTTAACTGAAACTTGCAATAATTTTTCTGTTAATTTAGACTTGAAATTTCACCTAATGGGATTAATTCCCTGTGAGTGAATAGGTGTCATATTTACGGTGGTATTTACATTCTGGTGCTCTTTGCCACAATTTCCTAAAAAGAATGGGATAGGGCTGGAGGAATGGCACAGCAGTTGTAACAGCGCTTGCTTTGCAAGTACAAGGCCCTGAATTTAATTCCCCAGTACCACATAAAACTTTGCGTGGTGGTGCATGCCTGTAATTCCAGCACTTGGGAAGCCAGGCAGGAGGATTGCTGCAAGTCCAAGGGCTCTATAGCGAGTTCAGGACCAGTCCGGGCGACAGAGTGGGACACTGTTTCAAAAAAAAAAAAAAAAAAAAAAAGAATGGGATAAAGACGACCAGCCTCACCCCCCAGAGTGGGGGACTGCAGGTGTGTATCAGAGTGCTGAGATTCACGTCGTCCTTGTTTTCCTGCTTGGAGTTGGAACACTGACTCAGAAGAAGCGGCCGTCGTGCTGGGTCCCATTTTCCCTGGTCTCGATGTCCTTTCACTGGCAGGTGCTGCTTGACAGCCAATGGTCAGTGTCCATGATGCAGCTTGTCTCTTTGAGCTTCGTGATGGTGACCCCAGTCCATACTGCCGCCCACTTCCCCTGCCATCCACTGCAGACTGCAGGTCACAATGCTGCAGCCTCTGTGTAGCCAATCCTGTCGTTCTTGTCCCTGCCTGGCCAGTGGACAACAACGACTAGCCCTCCTGCCTCCCCTCAGATAGCTTTCCCGCTCCCAGTGGAGCTGGCTGCACCACGGCTGGTCCAGTGCACTGACCTCAGCTCTGCTGCTCTTTGTCAGTGGTCATCTCTCCTTGGGGAATGACCATCAGCCTGCTCAGCACAGTAGTGTGTACCTGAACCCATATCCCCTTAATTCCTGCCACCTGTCTTCTACCTCTTACCTTGTAGGACAGTTATTACTGATTATCAACTTGATGGTCTTGAGAGCACGCCAAGAGGTTTGTAAAAGTACAGTCTGGTTGTGTCTCAGTGGGTCAGTGGGCATGAGGTTGGTGATGGCATTGGGACTCTGGTCCCTTCTTTCTGGTATTCTTCCCTAGGGCTCTACTTCCCATCTTCCAGAAGGTGGACAGCTATGTTCTAATATGACCTTCTGCATGGTGCTTCTGCCTTGGAGATGGATGATTAAGAGCTGAATCCTGTGAAGTCATGAGTCAAATTAAACTTTTTCCCTTTTAAGTTGGGAGTGTCAGATAGTTTGTTCCAACAAAAGGAAAGCTGACTGATGATTAGTAATGTAATTACTACTATACCCTGTCTAGTTAAGGGGCATGTTTAAGATTTGTTTTCAATTTATTTCATGCCCTGAGGTAGTTGTTAATTATCCACAAAATGACATAGCATTTTTCACAAAATGATGTAGTAGAATGTTGTCTATACAAATGCACAGAAAAACTCCATGGACAGGTTCTCTAAAGTCAAAGGCTGCCTGGTTCTGGTTTAGCAAAGATGATCAGCAAAAACGAACTTGAGGAACCTGTGTTTATTTACAGCTTCCATTCTGATGCTGTCAGTCTCTCTGGCTCAAAATTTATAGACAATTTGACAATTAAACATTACTTTATATATCCCTATGTCTTATATTCCCCCATTTACATACTGAAGCCCTAATAGCCAGTATGATGGTATTTGGAGGTGGGAACCTTGAGTGTTCATTAGTTTTATGTGAAGTCACGAAAGTGGGACCCATGTAGTGAGGTTAGTGCCCTTTTAACAAGAGGAAAGAACTCCAGAGCTGGATCTATTTCTGCCATGTGAGGTCCCAATAAGGCAGCTATCCAAGAAAGCCTGTACTGGGACCTGAATCAGTTGATATTAGCCTCCAGAATGAAGAATCGCATTCCTGTTATTTGAAACTCTGGTTACCTGTGATTATCACAACTCAAGCTAGAGCATACTGGAAAAGTGGAATGCTGAAAATAATGATTTTTTTCTCAAAGAAGTTCTAGTTATAGAAATATAAGAGTTTGTCCAAGCTGTCATATGGCACTAGAATTGGTAAAATAGTATATGGTGAATGATGTGACGTAGGCACCAAAGAGAAAGTGAAGCAGTGATGTACCTGAAACTCTTCTCCCGGGGCTGAGAGTCACGTGTCCATAGCATCTCAGGTGGGTGACGATGCGATGGTGGTGGTCGTGATGATGTTTATGATGCTGACGACTGAGGTAACCTCATTGTTCCACTTTCTAACAAGCATCTGAGGTGGATGGTGGTGGTAGTGATGACGTGTAATACTGAAAACTGAGGTAATGTTCCATTCTTTTCAGTGTGACTAAATTTTGAGGAAGTCTATTTATTTCTCTTTCTTGGTATTTTGCCTCCCTTTCCTTAGATCATTTGCTATAAAAAGATTATCATTGTAAATTCTTTCTTTTCTCCTGTCAGTGTAAATATTTCAACATTTCTTTTGGGGGTTTTATAATCCATAAATGTTTCGTCAAGGACTCTTTTCTTTTTAATTGAGCCAGGACTGGGGTACAGGCCTTTATTTTCTATTTATTTATGCATTTTCTACAGGTGTGGCATGTGCCACCGTGCCTGGCCCATGTGGTGCTAGGGAATTGAACCCAGAGCCCTCCACTAGCCAGACAAGTGCTCGGAACTGCTGAACTATGCCTCCAGCCCGTCAGGGACTCTTTGAAATTTAATGATCACCATGGATGGTACCCCCTTTGCCCAGACTCTGTGGAGGAACATCTTCTGTGTCTAAGTAGTATTATCTTATGCCATGAAGATATGAGAAGTTTATTTTTTAGTGGGATAAATTTAGTTAGCCAACACAGAAGTCCTGCAGCTTCCTGCTAACTTCTTCCATTTTGCTTTGAAAATGATGTTGAATTGCATAGATTTGAAAACCTGTAGATTAGAACAGAGATATCAATGGAAAATAGGGACAGTGAGAGGGTATAGTTTTAATGCAGGAACTTGTTAAGTTTGGACATTTGGGATTAGAGGTGGTAATTCACAGCCAAGTAATGATCCCAGAGCTTTTGTTGCAGCTGGACTTAAGAGGCAACCCGCATAGTGGCAGTGCTTAAAGGTCTGTCAGAATGTCATTTCTTTGAAGAAGCAGACGGAGAGAGGATGATCAGAGAGGCTGGGCTGGAAGCTTTGGAAAGAATGGAGGAAGAAGAGGACAGAATCTGACCAGAAAGAAGATACAGGACATCAGTGGTCGGCAGAACCCAAAACAGAGAGAGAGCTCGAGTCCTTGCAAGTCCCTTGTGAACTCCTGAAAGGTCACTGTACTGCAGAGGGAGGAACAGGGGAAATTACAGGGGGATGTGAAGGGAAGGTGGGGATCAGGAAGTGCCTTCCAATCATCTGAAGACTTGGACAAAAGGCAAAAAAAAAAAAGAAGAAGAAGAAGAAGTAGAAAGAAGAGCAGAATAGTTTTTCCCTAAAATATGTAAGATTGAATTTATTAAATTTAGACTGAAAAACAAAAAATCCAAGATTATTATTCAAGAAACTTGATGGTGAGTTATTTTTGGGAGGTAGGAAAGTCATCTTTTAAGTGAAGGATTTGCATCTGTACTTACACTTATCTGTGTGCTGACTGGATGATTTTGTTAGTATTATTTCTTTTATATGAAAACAAATGGTCTTTGAAAAGACACCTGGTAGAATTAGTTCATCTCTTCTAAGCAAAGAGTACACAAAGCAAATGGAAGGAGGAATGCTTCCTCCTCCTCCTCCTCCTCCTCCTCCTCCTCCTCCTTCTTCTTCTTCTTCTTCTTCTTCTTCTTCTTCCATAAAGGAGGAACTAACGGGTAAGATTTCTCCCAAGTCAGAGGGTCCAAAGGTATTTCAGGGTCAAATGCCTGTTTGAGAAAATCAATGGAGGCAGTTTTTGTTTTAGAAAAGAAATGTCTTTTGAAGCTCCAGGAAAAGAAAGAAATTAAATAACATTTTAGTGATTTTTTAACTTGTAAAAGAATAGTCTGAATATAGGTGATATTTTTATGGATTACTGAAGCCATCTTTAACTGGGTATGTGCATATGTAAGTTTAGATTCATATAGTGCTTCTTAAATTCTAAGCATTTTCAATTTTGTTCAACAGCAAACTCAGTGAATAAAGTACTGTTCCAACCTTCATTTACCCATGAGGACATGGACAGGTGAAAGAACACGTTACTCACCTAAGAGAAGCCTCTCTTCCACCTTTTTTGTGTGGTACACAGTGGTTACTTTGGGCTTGAGAAGTTGTGCACATATATATCGTGTCAATATTATAATCCATTCTCCTCCCCCTTATTGGCTTTCCTGCTGCCTCCTTCATCCTCCCTGAATCTCACTATCGCTCCCATTTGGTTCTATAAAATCAGTGTATTCTTTGGGTTTGTCATATTAAAGAAACCACGTAATATTTAATCTTCTGAGTTTGACTCACTTCACTAAGCATGATGGTCTCAGGTTGCATCCATTTACATACAAAAGGCTCAATCTATCTGTCTTTATGGATACTTGTATCTCTGTTTTATGTTGCTTTTAACTGGAAAGGCATCCAGGAAAGATATTGCTGGTTCAAATGGAGTATTTATTTTTACCCTTTTGAGGAATCTCCGTACTGCTTTCCACAGTGGTTGTACCAGTTTACTGACCTACCAGCAGTGTAGGCTCCTTTCGTTCCCACATCCTTGCCAGCATCTATTGCTGTTTGAGGTCTTGATACCCTCTATTCTTCCTGGAGAAGAGGTTATCTTAGTGATGTTTTCATTTGCATTTCTCTAACGGCTGAGGACGGTGAGCAGCTTTTCATGTATTTGCTGGATTCCAGGCTGCCTTTAAAGTTTTCTTCTGAGCACAAGCTGTCCTCAAACTTGTGATCATCTTGACTCAACATCCCAGTATGCTGAGATTAGTGCACCACGATGCCCAGATCTATCATTGTTTCTTTTTTAAAGGAAGAATTACTTGACCTGAAAGGCAAGACTTCTTTCAAATAAGTGTGTTCAAAGGTATGTTTGGGGTAAATAACTGTTAGGGAAAAATAACAAAGAAAGTTTGATGTATCCTTAGGAAATGAGAGAGATGAGATACGTAATGTTTTCTAAAAATATGTGATTTATAAAAAGATAGTCAGATTTATGTATTTATAAATTATTATTAACTATTTTAAAGATGTTCTTAGTTGGGCTATATGACCATATTGAGTGTTTGACTCCAAAGTCGTGAAAAATTATTCATCAGTGAGATTTTTTTTCCTTTTATGAGGAAGAAGAAATTTTCTGGCCTGTGATTTGCTGGCCCTTTCTTTGCTTTCCCTCTCCATCTTTCCTTTTATGTCCAATAACTAAGAACCACAGATGAGCTTTGACTGAGGCCTTTGTGACTGAGAATATGTTTTTGCTTTTAGATCAAAATAAAGAAGTTTAGCAAGCCCTTCATATTTGATAAGACAAATTCTTTTTTCTAAGTGACAGGTGGGGTAGATTTTTGTAAGTCTAGTTTATGTTGATAAGCTATTGAGGGTTCACTAGGAAACTAAAAGGCATGTTCCAGACAAAAAGAAGTAGGTGGGCTTTAAGCCTCCCTCTTAGGGGCAGAGTGCTGTTGGGATGCACCATTAGAGCAGGACACCGTGTCTCTGAGTGAGGCAGAGGCCTGACTGCATGCAGAGGGTCCACGCCAAGCCATCACACCTCAGACAGGGAGCTGAGAGATCTGTATTGGAAACCGGATCTTTACTGCTGCATATATATTTTATCCACACTATATTTTGAGTAATTTTCCTTTATTTAGCAAAGAATGCGTGTGGCAGAAAGGAGTGGAGGCAATCGTGGACAAAGGGGAAGGAAGACAAGGCAAGTATTTAAGACACAGAGATGGAAAGTGGGAGATTGCCGAACAGAGTTGGCACCCTGGTTACGCCAAGCTGGAGGCTCAGGGGAGCTGAAGGGTGTGCTATGGTTTGATTGTGGATCGGTTCCCTAGAGTCATTGTTTAGACCTGTGGGAGGTGGGGCCTGTGGGAGGGTCTCTGAGGAGATTGTGGGAGCCCAGCTTGTGCAGTCCCTCTGCTTCCCAGGAGGCAAGTGGGGAGGGACGTTGAATGGAAAAAAGGTCCCTCCCCCCCATTCTTCACTCTACTCCAAAAGGCCGGCGGGGGCTGACCCATATTTTGCTTTTCCTCTCAGCCACCAGAGGTTGATGACTCATGATAGAATCAGAAGTGACTCCACTTTACTATTCAGACCAGAAGGAGGTGGGGGCATCTTTTCCTGTCTTCTTGAAATATGAATGTGCGGGAACAGGGCAGCCCAAGAATACTCTCCCCATATGAACATGTTAAAATTTCTCAAATTTCAAGTGTATCTTTTGTTTGAGGAGAAAGTGCCACTGTGAGAAATAGCATTCTCTTGCCTGTGGGCAAATAAATACCTTTTCTACTCTAAACATGTAGCTGCGGCTACATTTTCAGAAGGTGCACTTCCTAAGAATTTTACCTATTGTGTTTAGTTACAGAACCTCTAGAACCATGACCTAAAGAAAGCCTTATTTTTACATAGATTCATTTTCTCAGAAATTTGTTTTACACAAAACTGATTTAGTATAGTCCCTGGCAGAGTCCCCAAACCAAAAATCCAGGTGATCTTGATGTATGCTTTAAATTTTATTCTAAGTCTTGAATCTAGAGGCAGTAATAGAGCAGTGTCCCAACTGAAATCATCTGACAGAGAAAAAGAAAGAAACCTCTCTGGTTTCTGTTTTACTTTGCTCGCCGTGGTGGCTCATCCAAGGAGAGCTGGCTGCTCCAAGCCTGCCCACCCCAAACCAGGCACCTCCAGGGGCAGCTCACAGGCACACTCAGGATCACGTACAGCCATGTCTCAGCACCCTTGGCCCAGGACATCCACACACAAAATGAGCTCTCAGAAGTGAGCTTCCCTTTTTGCTCTCTGGTGTCCCTCCCGCCTTCAGGACAGTGACATGAATGTGTCTGCTTGGTGTGATGGAATTGCTTAAGAAGAAGCACAACAAAGCTGTGCTTTGATCGAGTGAAGGGAGCCCCAAAGCCTCTGCCATCATGTGGTGGAGAAGACCAGGTGGCCTCTGGGTCGTAGCTTGCACATTGGTTTTCCAAAAAGAAACCATTTGCTGTATTAGTATTTACTCAATGTTTCTAAGGCACTCTGTTAAACTTTGTTAAAGACATTCTTTCCAGAGATCCGAGAGCCTATAATCTGGTAGGATAAGGATGTCTGTCACTAGATGTTGTCACTTTAACCACTGAGATACACTCCCATCCCTTCTCACTAGAAAAATACTGTGGTCAGTTAAAGGTGAAGATCAAATAAATGCTAATCACTATGTTCAGGAAGAATGAGAAGCCAAAGGCATGCAAAGAAAGAAGAAAATTATCGATGATAAAGACATAAATATTTATGAGTGGTCACTCTGATCGAAAGGCAAGTCACGTATTGGTTCACACTGGAAGGTCATGATCACCATTCCAGGGGTTTTGTTATGTTTTCATGTAAAGGAGGCATATATATTTATATGTATATACTAATATGTGTAAACATGTTCCAGATAAATTATGCACAATAAAAATGTTTCTCCAATACAGGTCACACTATTCCTTTGACAACAACGTAAAGGAGTTGGTGTTTGTATACTCAAGCTTCCACATTCCCAGTTCTCCTTTCAGACGGATTCCTTCCTTGTCCCTTTCTCAGTCTCAAGCCCTTTCTCAGTGAGGGTTGAGGTAGTATGCTTTACCAATACGCACGTTGATGATGTCACTTACCCTTGGAGCCATGTGATGAGAGACCGTTGACTGCACTAGGGGGAAGAGAGACCTGGAATGACAAGGAGAGGTCTGGGATGGGGTCCTTCGTTGTTTCCTCTCCTCCTTTTCCCTGGCTAGATACTATTCAAAGAATATAATATTGGTTTCAATTGACAAATGTTCAAGAAAATTGCATCAGAGCTGAACAGGCGAAGAAGACTTTATTCCAGCTATTCAGTTAGTGATTGAGACTGCTGCGGTGTGGAAACGAGACTGAAACCAGCTCTGAACACGGCAAGGCCATTGGGCTATTCTAGCAAGTGGACCGGGTGAGAGGGTCATTTAGATGGAAATTACTAAGAGGAGTTGATTAGGTATCAGTGGTGGGGGAAGAGGAACTTAATTTGATCTTGTATTTGGGGGTTGTGGGTTGCTAAATTGAATTAATAGGAGTCTTGCTGAAAGTAGGCTCTGCAGACCAAGGACATGTCCTACCCCAACAAGAACTCAAAACAGCTTTACCTAAGTTCAGTCAGTGGATGTGGGCATACCTCAGTGGTTAGAGTGCTTGCCTAGTAAGTGTAAGGCTCTAAGTTTGATTCCCCAGCACTATATAAGCTGGGTATGGTGGTATATGCCTGTAATCTCAGCACTTGGGAAGTTGAGGCAGGGGGACTGCTGTGAGTTCAAGGCCAAGCTGGGCTACACAGTGAGTTCAAGACCAGTCTGGACTACAGAATGAGACTTTCTTTGAAGTAAAATAAATTAAAATAAAATAATAGATAAAACTTGGTCAAGGAGAAAGGCCTGCTGAACAACAGGAGGCTTGCACATGTAGCTGAACGATGAATAAAACCCTCCCTGATTGTAAACACCCTGCTGTTCCTCTGTCTGCAGGTGACAGATCACTCCTGTAGTTCGTGGGGCACTTTAACACTGCACGTGCCGCACGGCCTCCTCAAACAGGTGCTGCTGCCGTGCATCAGGCAACACCAAAGCTTGAGAGGGGAGGTAACCTGCTCAAGGTCACACGGCCGAGTGGCCAGGTTCAAACACCAGAGGTTGAGCTCTTTGCTGCCGAGTCACACTGCCCTGTTGTGAGCATTGCCTTTGACAAGAGCATTCATCCCCCCCGCCCCACACACACCACTTGTCTCCCTTCTGTCTCTTGCTGACGGAGAACACCTTCGACTTCTGAGTTTCTTTTCTTCTCTCACATTCGGGCTTCATCTTCCTCTTCTCTCTACAGCATGGTGGCTGTACTGAAACTACCGAGCTGTGGGTCGCTGGCCCACAGCTCGTGCACTGGTGTCTGCACAGACGGCCATTTCTGTTCAGGAACCCTGTGGGAACGGATGCCGCATCTCCATGTCTGTCTGTCTGTCTCCTATATTTCATAAAATAAGAAAATATATTGAGAGAGATTACTAACACTCAGTTATCAATAACTTAGAAAAAAGTTATTACTATCTGGAGTTTCATAGAGAACAATTCTGACTTCCAAACTGAGTACTACATACACTGCAATTTATACATTTTTAAAAAGCATAATCATTTAAAAAAAGGAGTCACTACCAGCTGCTTTGTAAACAATGATTTGGGTGAGTTTCATTAATACTCAAACTGGAGAATCATTGGCCTTGAAAAGGGAAATCCATTGAAAAAACTTTAACAGCAGCATAATTTAGTTTACTATTGATTTAAAACAAATTTCTTGAAATGATACAAAAAGATTGGATAAACCAAGGAGCAAAAATGTGTCTGGCTACCATTAGCTATATTTGAAGGAGTCATGAAGAAACCCGGTTAAGTCCCACGTGAGTCATTTTGGATGCATCCCTTCCTCTTTCCTTCCTTGTTTCATCCTGAAGAATAGACATGGGTAACATCTGCCCACCTGAAAAGCTGGGCTACACCTGCGGATGAGTGATGTCGCTGGAATCTACAGTTTGCAGAAATCCAGAGCTCCTTAGCTGGCTGAGAATGGCCTTCAGGATCTCAGGCAGGTGTGACACAGTTGGAAGGCCAGGGTTGCCATGCTCAAAGCGGGAGCCTTCAGACTGCTCAGAAGCTCTAGAGTGGCCTGCCACAGGTAGGGCTCTTCTGCACCCAAGGCAGTCTTTCTACCACAAGAGAAAGCTGTCACAGCGAGAAGAGAGATGTCCACATTTGCCAGATTCAACGTCGACTTCACAAAACAATTCTGAAACATCCCGTCATCCTCTTGTGTTTTTATGTTTCAAAAACCACCAGCGTGGATCGAGAACATTTATGGTAGTCGGGGTTTATGAATACATTCACCATTCTCACTTATTTCTTCAGAAGGGGAGGGCATTATCCCTTCACCCATCAGAATGGCACTTTGCCGTCACATCACCAGGGTACAACATAGCTAGACTGGTCTTTGGCTCACCTCATTCTGAGCAGCCTGTTTTTCTCTCTGTAACGTGGAGGATGATGACTGGTGATAAGTGGACCTCCCTCCTCAGAGGGTTTCATGAGGGTTAAATGAGATAATTCAGGTAAAGCACCTGGACATGGGCCTGGTGCATTTGCACAGTGCTCAGCAAAGCTTGGTTAATGGTTTCCAAAATGAGCAACAAATTGAGCCATTCACATTCAAGTGAAGGACTTCATTTGGAGAACGTATTTGACTTCCAAATTTTAAGTATTTTGAAATACATAGAACTCAGTGAGAGTGCCACGCACACAGTGTGCTCTGGTGGGCGTGGGCGAGGATGAGTGGTGGGAACACCGCCATCGGTTGTTCACCGTGTGCCGTTAAAGACAGGGAAGTGCTAAAGCCACAGTGAATGAATACCAAATTCTGTCAAAATTTTATTTTACCTGTGGTAAAATCCAATTCTACGGCGGCATTTTTTTCTATGGTGTTCAACCCCAACAAGGGCAGGGACGAGGCAGCTGCTCAGGAAGGTGCCGTCTTAGTGCCACATTGATGCTATTAGATTATTTGTAAAAAGTTCTGCCTTCTGTAACCCAATTTCCCCTTAAGATGGTGAACAGTGGCCGGCTTGCATGGGGGTGGGGTGGGGCAGCTCACAGGGGTGGGGGGGGGGCAGCACTCCTGCCGCAGGCGTCTAAGACTCTCCATCGGTTTCCTGGTAGCACTTTGGGGTTAAGGGCCGGGGCCTTCATCAACAACCCTCCTTCTTTTCTTTGGAGATGTTAGGACCACTGCCCAAGAACAAGGACTTGTTCTGCACATTTCAAATTGTGCTTTTGCTGGACTGCAGTGACAGCAGTGTACTCATCACAGGCTTCAAAGTAGTATATATATATATCTCCTCTATAGTCCAGGTGGTCCTGAACTAGGTAGCGCAGGCTGGCCTTGAATACATGGCAATCCTCCTGTCTCAGTCTCTGGAGGGCTGGGATTACATGCATGCAATGCACCACCACGCTCAGTTTATGTGGTGCTCTGGGACTGACCTCAGGGCCTTGTGCTTGCCAGGCAAGGGCTCTAACCACTGCTGTTCCTCCAGCTCCTGCGTTTGACAATCAGTCAAGAATGAACTTAGGAACAGTTACTCTCCTTTCGGATAGGCGGTGCTGTTCTTGTTAGCCAACTTCTTTCAGTTTCCGTCACCCAGTCTGCCTGCTTCTGCTTCTCAGGGAGGTGCCTGTGCTGCCTGCCCACTGTGGGATAGCCTGAGGACAGAGCTGCTTCCTCTTGGCCTGTTGGATTTGGCCCTCAGGCATCGCCATCACTGAGCACTTGGGCTCACTGCACACAGCCTTACACTCTGTGCTTCAGTCAGTGATACAATGACTGAACAAGTTTGAAATGCAACTATGCAAAGTGATTTAAAATGTTTGGACACTTAAAAAACTTATTTTTTTCACAATTTTTGTCTGTTCCTCATACCTGAGGAAGCCATGATGCCCAGATAGAAGTGAAGACGAGACATTAGTGACCTTAAACAGGTTCTGAGATTCTTATACTTATGTGACGATTTCTTGGTTCTCACTGTGGTTCTTTTTGCTAAACAAGAGATTGAGCCCAGGGCCTCTGCCCAGAGCTACATCCCTAGCCTCTTTTCTTTTTTAAAAATTTGAAACAAGGTCTTCCTAAATCACTAAATCTGGGCTGGAATTTGTGATCCTCCTCCTGCCTCCAGCCTCTAGGCTGTTTTCTTTGACTTCATACTAACCCATGGCGATAACTAACATGTCCCATGGTCCTCTGATTCATCCCCACACCTTCAGAGATCAGTGGGAATGGAAAAATGTCAGGAAAACAACCCAGAGTTGGCTGGCCTTTTTACCCTTAAAAAGTATTTAAAAAATGATCATTGGTCACTGTGCTCTGAAACCCTCAGCAGGGAAAAATGTGCCTGGCAGGTTGCAATATGTAGAGTGAGCAGTTTTGGTAATAAGGTCTAGAATCCACTACTTGTGCCAGTTCTTGGCATGATAATTTTTGTATTAATTTCTAAAGTTTATTTTTAGTTGATGCAATACTTGTAACTCTTTGGGAGTACAGCATGATAATGCCTAATATATATGATGCCTAATGATCAAATCAGGGTAGTGGGAATTTCTATCTTTAAATATTTATTCATGAATGTTTTTATTTGGAGCGTACAAATTACTTTATTGATTTAAAATCAATTTCTTGAAATGACACAGGAAATTAGATAAACCAAGGAGTTCTTTGTAAGATATATAAAAGTTACTGTAAAATATTGTCACTCCACTCTACTCTGCTGTAGGGCATTAAGACCTACTCTTCCTGTCTAGCCGAGTTTGGGGACCTATTGCCCACCTCCCTCTGTGTGGCTTCTCCTTCCTGGTCGGTAGTAATCACTACTACTACTACTACTACTACTACTACTACTACTACTTTTTTCCTTTTCCTTTTCCTTTTCCTTCTTTCTTTCTCTGTTCTTCTTCTTTTTCTTTTTAATCCAGGGCCTTTTCACGGTACGACATTCCTGCCCACCCTCTCCTCCCCATTCCCTTTTCATTTAAAGCAGGGTCTTGCTAAGTCACTAAGTTGCCTGGGTTGGGCTTGAACTTTAAGAGCCTCCTCCCTCAGACATCTAGTGTTGGGGTTCCAAGCAAGTACTTCTGTGCCTGGCTCTGCTACTGTACTCTTTATGGAGCCAACTTTTTTATATTTTACACCTAGGTGAAAACATGCCATATTTATTCTTCTGTGTCTTGCTTCTTATAGTTAATATAATATTCTTCCTTTTGATCCACCTTGCTGCCAATGACAGGATCTCATTTTTTATGACTCAATGATACCACAGTGTGCCATACACCAAATTCTTTATCTGTTCACCTGCCAATAGACATTTGAGTACATTTCATGTCTTGGCTCTCATGACTAGTTTGCAACAAACGTGGGAGGTGGATATCTCTGGTGTGCTGATGTCCTTTATGTTGGATGTGTGGCCATGAATGGGATTGCTGGATTGTAGGGTGGTTCTGTTTTTGCTTTTTTGAGGAACCTCCACACTGTTTTCCATAATAGCTGTACTACTGGAATTAATATTCCCACCAAAAACATACAAATTCCCCTTTCTCCATATCTTTGCCATCATTAATCTTTATAGGTTTTCTGTATTTTTAAGTTTCAATTTTGGTAGGTTTCAAATGCCAAAAAATTTATCCAAGACTTCTATATTTTCCAATTTGTTGGTGTATAGTTGTTTATAATTATCAATGATCAGTTGAACTTCTGTGGTGCCAGTTATAGCATCACATTTTTCATCTGTAATTGTAATTGATAGAATCTTTTCATTTTTCTTAGTCTGGCAAGAACATTTGTCAATTTTATTTGTTTTTCTAAAAACCCAATCTTTTTTAAATCAAGCTTTTGTATTATTTTTTCTTTAGTTTTTCTTTTCTTTTCTTTTTTTTCATTGACCTTTGTTACTTCCTCTCTTCCATTAATGTTCGAGTTGATTTTTGCTGTGGCTTTAATGTGGTTTAAATCATGGTATCCTTCAAGGATCCGTTGTGATTGAAAACATAGGTGCCAGGGTGATGCTGTGAGAGCTTCCGTAACTTCTGAGAGGTGGGGCCTAGCAGGAGGTCAGTTGTGCTACTAGGTATGAACTCTTGGAGGGCTAGCAGAGGCAGAATCTCTCTCACTCATTTGCTTCTGCTATAACATACCTCCTTGACCCATCATGTGCTCTCGCGGCTGCCATTTGTGGTGCATGACCTTGTCAGAGCTGGAGCCTGTCTTGATGGTGTTTGGACTTTCAGCCTTGCAAACTATTAGCTAAACACATTTTTTCTCTTGATAAACTTTGCTGTCTCAGGTATTTTGTTGTATTAATACAAAGATGACTAAAATACTTTGTTTTCACTCTTGTAGTTACTTGAATTGCTTTCTTTGGCTTTAAAAAAATCCACTTTTTTCATGTAGACATTCATTTATTATTTTATTTTGCTTTTAAATTTTCTTTGGTTATATCTTGCTGAATTTATGTGGCATGTTTCCGTTTTTATTCATTTCAAGAAATTTTTAAAAAATTTCTTCAATGACCCATTAATTTTCCAAATGCTTGCTAATTTCTACGTATTTGTACAACTTACATAGTTTCTCTTTTTATTTTCTAATTCATTCTTTTGAGGTCAGAGAAGAAGCATGATATGATTTCAGTTTTTAAAATACTTGTTGAGACTTGTTTTGTGGCCTAACATGTGTATTCTAGGGAAAGTCCTGTGAGCGGCTATAGAATGGAGTGTTTTATAAATATTTTTTGGCTCATAACACAGTTTAATTCTAGTATTTCTTTGCTTTCTGTCTAGATGATCTATTCATTGGTAAAATTGGGGCACGGCAGCTTTCTGCCATTGTTACACTGGAACCTATTTCTCCCCTTAGAACTAATAATATCTGCCTTATGTTTATGGGTGGCTCCATGTCGAGTGTTCCAATTTTTACATCTGCTTGCTGGGTTGACTCTTATGTCAAGATACCATGTCCTCCTCTGCTTGGTCTCGCCCATTGTGTGGCCGAGTTCCGTTTTTGTTTTATGTGTTGAATTCTTTACTGGAAAGATTTTTGTTTGGTTCTTATTTTATAGTATTTATTTTGAATTCTTCATATGAATCAGGACTTTTTTTCTGATTTCATTGAATTGCCTATGTTATCTTGTGCCTCACTGAACTTCCTGAAGGTCATTACTTTGAATTACTTTTCAGTCATTATCTATCTCCCCTTTCCTTCTGAGTTTCTTCTGAGAGAAGTAATATGTTCCCTTGAGGGTTGTCACGTTTTCTTGCTTTTTCCATGATGCTTTTGTGTCTTTACATTGATATTTGCAGAGCTAGTGCAACTGTTACCTTTTTAATTTTGTGGAAGTGTTTTCTTTCTTCTTAGGGAGAAACCTTTTCCTGTGACTCAGGGCATCAGTGGGTGTGGCGTGCTCAGTCTGGTTCTAGAGTGAGTAGGCGGTGTGTCCTCCGTGTGGTTCCTCGCGTCGGCACCTTCCTTAGATATCTGTGTGTGCCCTGGTGAGCCTGAGCTGCAGGTGTTTGTGTTTGTGTGACGTGGCACAGGGTTTTGCTATGGGAAGGGCCCCCACATTTGCCTGCAGGACAAATACCTGCAGATTGGTGGACAGGGGTGGGGGTTGCTTCCTGGTGGGCCATGCTGCCATCTGACTGGCAGTCGCACTGTCACATCTGGCACAAGTGTACACAGCCTGTGACTTGCTCTTTTGTTTTCTTCACAGTACCACAGAAAGAACAATTTCTTTAGTATTATTTGATTATAATTTAGTATTTTTTTACTATCTTTTTATGTCTTACTGAAAAATTTGTCAGACAATGAAGATTTTTCTCTTGTGTTTTCTTCTAAATTTTTAATTTTTAGTAATTTTAGCTCCTACATTTTCGTCTGAGTCACTCCTTTTATTTATTTATTTATTTTTTGAGACAGGGTCCTGCTCTGTAGTCCAGGTTGGTCCTGAAGCCATACTATGTAGGCCGGGCTGGCCTTGGACTCTCAGTAGTCCTCCTGCCCCAGCCTTCTGAGTGCTGGAACTACAGGCATGTACTACCATGCCCAACTTATGTCATGCTGGGGAACTGAGAAGCTCAGGACCTTGAGCTTGCAAGGCAAGTGCTTCAAGTGCTGAGATATTCTCCCCAAATGCCACCCTCCTCTTTTGTTTTAAAAAAAAATTTAGCATGGCATCAGGAAATGAATTGGGTGGTTTTTTTTTTTTAACGAAGCTACCTAATTGTGATAGCTCAATTGATTACCTTGGCATCTTTGTTGAAGTTTATTCACTATGTATGTATTGATCCATTTGTAGGCTCCTTTTGGTTGCATTAAATCATATGTCTATCTTTATGCCAATTCATACATTCTTGATTAGTGAGGTTTTATAATACATCTTGAAATCATATAGCATATGTTCTCAAACTGTTCTTTTAAAGAAGTATTTTTAGTTTTTCTTGGTCTTATACATTTACATATAAATTTTATAGTCACATGATCAATTTCTATCAAGAATGTGCTGAAATTATAATTGAGATTGCTATGAATTTATCTAACTATTTGGAAAGAATGAAATCTTAACCACTCATTGACTTGATGACATATTTCCTTTAAATGAAAAGCTGAAATTCTCTGCTTTATAAGGATAGACAATTTGTTTTGTTGCTGTTGAGCATTCTGGTTGATTCTACTTAAATTACATATTAAAATGGTGCAGCTCCAAAGCAATCCGTCTGGTAAGGATGTAGTGTTTTCTGGTTTGCTACAATGGTTGTGAGCCACGGTCGTGGTGCATTCGTGGGCACGTACTAGTCACCTGTTTTTGTATAACCAGTCACTGCAAATATTATCATCTTATGAGCATTACCTCACACCTTCTGGGAGTTATGTATTACAAAGCACCCTAGCAGATGGTTCTGGCTCAGCGTCCTGCTGGGTTTGCAGTCAACGGCACTAGTCTCCTCTTACCGATGGCTTTGCTGTCTATGATTTCAGTAACCCATAGTTGACCTTGGCCCTGGAATATTACATGGAAAAATCCCCAAAATAAGCAACTCATACATTTTAAACAGTATGTCATTCTGTGGAGGGTGAAGAAATCTGTTTGTCTTGATATCGTCTGGAACATGACTCATCTCTTTGATCGGGGTGCTCCTCCTGTACCTGGCCCTCACCAGTTGTCACGGCATCCTCATCTTCATTGTGACATTGGTCGTTGTGGTATTACCGTGCTGGGACTTAAGTCATTTGTATTTTACTCAGTAATGGTCCCAGAAATGATTCTGGCAAGTCACATATGCCAGGGAAGCATGTAAGACTTCCTTTTAGTGTAAAGATGAAAGTTCTCTAACTTAATAAGGATGGAAAAAATTTATACACTGAGGTTGCTGAAATAGATTTAAGAATGAATCTTCTATTAAAATGGTGAAGAGCAAAAAAAGACTTTTTGAAAATTTTTTTTGGTCAGACTTTATTCTACAAATGTTACATTTCTACTTCACGGTAAGTGGCTAGTAAAGGTGGAAAAGGCATTAGATTCATAGGTGGAAGGTAAAAGCAGGAAGCGCGTTCTGCCTGATGGCAGGGCATTGCACCAGAAGGCCCTGAGTCTTAGGCTCTGGTGCCATCCTTAGTTTCAGGCACCCACCAGGAGGCTTGGGACGTATTCCTCACCACCAAGGAAAGGGCGACTGGCTTAGCTGGAGTTGCAGTCCTCTGGAAGCCTTGCTTGTGCAGGCAAGGTAGGAATTTACCTCTGCTTTTTTTCTTGTTTGCTGCCAGGCTTCCAGCTTTGCCAGCTGTTGGCTGGCAACCTCAGTTCTTTACTACGTGAAGCTCTCCACAGGGCACTGAGTCTTCTCGGTGTGGCAATCAAATTCCCCAAGGCTCAGTAATCTGAGAGAGATTTTTTTTGTTTGGTGCCTAAGATGGAAACTAAGGCTTTTCATAACTCAGTATCAGAAATGATGCCACACGAGTCCCATTATCCCTCAGGTAGCCCCTTCCCTGGGCTTCTGCAGTGTGCTCCTCAGCCACATTCCCACAAGTGACCCAGATAAACTCATTGGTTCGCCTCATTGGACTGTGCAGTTGTGACTCAGGCCCAACTGCGGTGTTCTTTCTGGGGTGACAGACATCGGTGCCCATGTGCTCAGTGCTCATTGCACAGCCACACACCGTGCATTACGGGTATGGCAGCATGAAGCCTGGCAGAAAAGTTAGCAGAAGTCTTTTGGCTTTGTTGTCATTCATTCCTACATGTGTGTCAGCAACCTCAGAGTATAAATGTCTTATCTGTACCACACTCGCTCATTATAAGTGGTCTGTTCACTGGAAGTGAGCTGCTGGGTCCAGAGGGCAGTCCAAGGGAGGAATTAAGTTCCATGTCTTGGAAGGAGCAGTATTAAAAACTTTATATACATATTTAAAAAGCAATATAGTACTGTCATAATTAGAACTTAATAATTAGGAAGACCTGTTTATTTTTCAAATTTTCTTTCACATAAAAATGGTTTGTGACCAAAAAAAGCTGGCTAAGAACTGAAATAAAGAGTATCATTAATGTATTATTTATAATGGTATAGCAATTAGTTGTTTTTCAGTAATACTTTAGGAATGGAAAATCTAGTGATATACTGGTAGACTGTATTTAAACTTTTTGAAAAGATTTGGTACAAATTTAGCAGTAGAATGGAAAAATACCTAGTGTTTTACCTTCTGAGACCTAGCATAAGCTCATCTCCACAGGCTTCAGTTGAGTTCCTGCCTAATTCTTGACAAAGCTAAGGAGGTGAATTAAGCATATGATGCCTTATTTCTCTTAAATAAAAAAGTGGCCTGGTGACACCCACTCTAGTATATTTTTATAATTGATTTTCTACCTTGCACAGATATGTCTAAAAATTTCATGTGGTGATATCTTTAAAAAAGTAACAGGATGACAGCTAATTAAAATAATCATTTATTAGGTAGGTTTGAGACCATAATGCTTAGCAAAGTAAACCAGAGCCAAAGGTTAAGTGTCACATGGTCCCACTCATATGAAAAGTCCAAAATATAAGTGACTGCAAGAACAAAGGAAAAGGGAGAAGGTGGTAAACGGGGAGACTGGAAGGGGACTGGAAGGTGGGGAAAGGAAGGAAGGAGGTAGGGGATGGAAGTGGGGGACAAAAGATGAAAAAATGATTGATGGATAGATAGGTGATAGAGTTTCCCAAGCTGTATGTAAACAATTTAGAAACGATTCTGCATTGCAGGCAGATATAAATAAAATATTTTTGTTGGGAAATAATAATCTTTATTATTTTGGGTTTCTAAAAGTGACTTGACTGTACCTCAACTGTGATCTGTTCACTTTTTCAAATGTAATATATTTTCTTTAGGAAAGATGCAGAAAATATTTTAAAATACTTTCTCCATTACCTCAATTTTAATATCCCTCATTTCATCACCAAAATAACTACATAAACAAAACAACTGCAAAATTAAAAATAAATTGCAATGAAAATAATTAAAATAAAACAATAGCTTTGAATATTTCTTCAGTTGTAAGCTTGAAGTTTTTTAAAATCTACTTTTTTGTTAAATATGTGAGTAGAAAACCAATTCAAATAATATAGAAAATGAAAATTTTGTGCTGCTAAGATTGTCCATCCTGGGTCTTTCCTGCCTCTGTTCACTTGCCCATAAAGAATGAGCCACTTCCCAAGGAAAGCCTGTGCATCCTGAGGGATGTGTGTGCATCTGGGTAAGACATCCCCACCCCTGAGTTTCTGCTGTAGGAGGTGAAAGCTGAGAGTTGAAAATCTGCCTTCTCACAAGTTCCTAGGAGACGCTGAGGATGCTGGGGCAGTGCATGTCCTTGTAGAATCAATGCATTATACAATTGGCCATAATTTGTGTTACTCATTCACTAAGCTGGTGTTCATTCATTTGAAATTGCATCATTCTTTTTTGGAAATTTGAGCTCTATGTGTGCCTTATCATGTAGTTAATGTGTTCTGTTGGTGAATGCTGGGGTTCTTTTTAATATTTGAAGCTTTGAGAGGAGCAGGTAAATTGGCCAATACTCAATTTTCCCAAATGGACAATTTGCCTAATACACAGTTCACAAATCAATTCACTGAAAGTGAATTCAGGGAACGTTCAATTTGTATAATATGTAATTTGATGAATTTGCTATTTTTACCTCTGTTGGGATTGTTTTGATGGATTTAACAGAAATGGTGAAACAGCTTTGTAAGCTGTTCAGTTTTGGTTACTGGTGGTGCCTTTAATGCCTTAAAAATAACTAAAGTAAGGTTGATATGTTACTGATGTAGCATGTGAGAGAACCCTAAACTCCTTACATATTAGTTAATTACCAATCAGTATATTAAAAACTTCTCAACTTCTGCTTTTCTAACCAAAATTTTTGTGTATAATTAAATTTATTCATTTGATTTTATTCATACACTTTTGATGTAATTTTCTAGCTTTTACATTTTCTGAATGTTAATTCTTCTTTTGCAAATTTCTTGAATGATACAGCAGTTTTAATTTTATATGGCTAGCAAATAAAATTTCAAAATGAAACATGAATACTGCTAAGTTTTTAATTTCTTTAGCTTAAATTAGAATTTAAATTTAAATTGCAAAACAAACGAAAAAAATAATTAAAATAACCCTATAAGATATAAAATTCTGGCTTTTGCAGTGATTCAGTAGCAGTTTGTAGAAAGATTATATCTGAAAGGACAAAATCATTCAGAACACTAAAGAAAAAAAGGTTCTGTGGAAGGGATTGTGCCATTAGCAACTTAAATTTGAAAGCACACTGCAACGCTAACTGTAAAAAATTTAAACAAATTACAAAATCATAATTTCTTTTTTAGCTCATCAGAGAGCTGATGTTACTGGGCAAGCAGGTAACCTGAAATGCAAAGAAAGGCAGACAGTGCTGAGGAGGGGCCAGGAGTAGGGAGTTGCTAGCGGGAGCCCAGACTTGGGCGGGAGGGACATTGGCACTTTACTTGTGACAGGAGGTGAGATGTGAGAGAATTCAGCTGAAGGCTGTGAGCTGCTAATGGCCAGGTGAGCATTGATACTCCGCTGGCTGGTTCTTCTCCATAGACCTGCGGTGGCTGCACGCGAGCAGAGCTGGGAGGAAGGGTGTAAGTTGAAGAGTAAGCGTGGAGACAGAGAGACATCCCAAGCAGTGGAGCCCAGAGGAAGAAAGGGAGCGTTGGTGGGAAAAGCAGAGAGCCTCTCCCAGGACCGTTTCTCTGAGGACACAACAGACTTCAGATAATGCTTGAAGGATAATGTGAGAAACCAGTCCACCTGTCCAGATTTCCAAAGGATGGATGTGGAGTCTTGCGCGACAGCAAAGTGAGGTTTTCGTATGAACCTTGCAAGGCTAATGTGAAAGGGCAGTGGCAACATGTGCACCCTAGTGTGCCAGACCCTCCTAGACACCACAAAGGCTCTGATCTCTCCCAGATGCCGCCTGTGTCTGACTGGTGGGCATTTAGTCACCCTGAGATGACGCAACAACATATTACCTTCCCTCCTTTGTTCCCAAGCACATGCCTGGACATGCACAGGGCTAAGCCCATGAGAAGAAGCCCTCGCAACAGTCCTAAAAAGCCAAGACGTGAACACGACAAGGCTAGTGATCAGCCACCATTTTGAAGTGTTTTTAGACCTTTCTGAGTTTGGTCACATTTAGAAGCTGGTTAAGCAGTCTTTGCCCAGCAACTCTGAAAATGAATCACTGTCTCATTTTCCTCACGGAGAAGAGACGCTACCACCCCAAGCATCAGGTGAACATGTACTGTGGCTGGGGAAGGACAAATCCGCCTGTGCCTGGGGTGGGAAGGCAAATTCCTTGTGTAAGGATCCTACACTAACATGATTGTATCTCCCTAACCCTGAGCACTAGGCAGGAATCTTTTGAGACCAGGCACCATCAAATACATGGCATACAGTTTAACTGCTGTGGGTAAGAGCGTGGTCATTATGAAATCCTTACCTCAGGGAGTAGGGCAGGTCTGAGGGGTAGGCTAGATCATGTGCATAAACCCTGGGCTCCCCTGGTTCATAGGTGGTGTGTGCTATCTCTGGAGTAGGGAAAAGGCAGCAGAGAGAGCCCCTGGGGGGCAGGTGCACAGGGAAGACCAACTGTCATGGGACCGCAGGAGCCTCAGGCAAGCACAAGGCAGCCACAAGGCACTGGAAGGGCTGATGCATCTTGATGCCAAACCCCAGGCAGAGGAAGCTGATGCTGGACCACAGCAATAAAAACTCCAACGTGTTCAACTCCTGGTGAGGCCCACTGGACGCCTCGACTTCGGGGTTAATAATAGCGTAACATGAAAGGAGCCACGCGCACGACTTCAAGTACAGAGACCTTTCAGCTCAGAACCTCCTGATCTGCACAAAGTGTATCACTCTCAGTGAACACTGGAGGTGCACAAGAAGTCCCTCATCTGAGTTGCCTTTGTGGGCGCTGGAAGGCACAAGCACGTGCTCTGCTGCTGCGGGATGGAGTGTTGTATGCACGGTGATTAGGCCCCCTGACTGATGGTGCGGCAGGGTTGCGTGTTCTTGACGATTTTCTGTTTGCATGTTCTATCAGTTGTGGAGAGGGGAGCTTTGACATAGGCAACTCTAATTGAGACTGTGTGAATTTCTCCTTTTAGTTCTGTGAATTTTTTTCTGTTGTATGACATGATGTCTTGAAATGTATATGTATTGTGTACAGTACATACAGGTATGTTTAGTGGTACATCCTATCCAGCACACCTATTACCTCACACATATTTACATGTTTGTGATGAGAACACATTAAATCCTTGCAACATATTGGTATGATCAGCAGCAACCATGTTTTTATAACAGAGCTCTTGGACTTACTGCTCCTTTTTCTAGTTTTTATTTGTGTTATTCCTTTATTTAGCTGAAACTTCGGAGACTGTGACTACCACCTTCCCGACTTTCTTTCCTCCCCCAGGTCCCAGGGGCCAGCGTTTTCTCTCTGCTCTTCTGCGATTGTCGTGTTTAGTTACAAGGGGAGCTCACATGCTGTCTTTTCCATACCTGGCTTGTTTCATGTAACACAATGTACTCCAGATCCACTCAAGTGCTGCGGGGAGCAGGTAGGGTTTTCCTCATTTCAAAGGGTGATTAGTGCTCCCTCGGGTGCATACACCACATTTCAAACATCGTTCTTCTGTTGGTGAACCGCAGCGCTGTTTTCACATCCCGGCTGTTGCAGATGGAACTGCAGTGAATGCTGAGGAGCAGAGGCAGTGGGCACGCTGCTTCCATATTCTCTGTGTGTCTGTGCAGCAGAAGGACTGTGGGATCACATGGGAGGCAGTTCTACTATTTTTGGAGGAGTCTCTGTACAATTTTCCATAATGGCTGGACTGCCAAGTATGTTTTCTTAACTTCTGTGATTTAGTGCACTCATACTTAAGGCTACTATAATTCCTCAAAAAATTGACCCATATATCACTGTACAGAGCTCCTTTGTCCTGGATATTCTCTATGCCTCAAAGCCAACATTAGGTGTTGATATACACACTTAAGCTGTCATTTGAATAAATTATTTACACAGTATATATTTTTCTATCCTTTTATTTTAACCAATCTATATAAGTATATTTGAAGTGAGTTTCTTTCTTTTTTAAAAATTTTCTGGTGTTTAGAATTGAACCCAGAGCCTTCCACAGAGCTACATTTGCAGCTTTGAGGTGAGTTTCTTATACATGGCATACAATTAGCTAATTTTAAAAATCCACTTTCAAATCTTCCTTCATTTATGTGCTTAGACTATTTAAACTTAATGACGTTGGTAGGACAAGGCTCAAAAATACACCATTGTACTTATTTGTTTTTGCATCCTGTGTTTCCCCCCCTTTCTTTCCTTTCCTTGCTTTTCTGTGGGGGACAGAATTTGCAGGAACTCAGGTTGTTGGTAGTGTCTTTATATTACATTGTTAATGGTTACTTTAATGGTGTTAAATATATTACTTGCAATCTGTTGAGTGTCCTTTTTTGTTCAAGTGAAGTGTAGAAACTCTACCACTTCTGTTCACACATTGATAATATGGTTATTTTAAATATTTTCTGTACATACTTAGATGCACAATAGAAAAATTATACTTTCTGTATCAACTGTTAACTCAGAATTTTTTCTATTTCTGCTTATTGGGTTCTTGCTTCCTGGTATCCCAAGATCCTTCTTCCATTGTGTTCTTTCTGCTTAGAGTGAATTATTTAGTCGGCCTTTCAGGGTAGGTCTGTTGGCAGTAAATCGTCTTAGTTTCCCTTTACCTGAGTATGTTTTGTTTTCTTCTTTAATGAAAGTATCTTTTCTGGGTATATGATCATTCTGCGATAACAGTTCTTTCGACATCAAAGAATATTATGCTACTTTCTCCTAGTCTCAAGTTTCCCATGATAACATTTTTATGAGGTTACTCATTGTTCATTTGAATTGCTTATTCCATGTAATTGTTATTTCTCTGTCATCAAGCTTTTTTGTTGTTTCCATTTCCTTCCTTCCTTCCTTCCTTCCTTCCTTTCTTTCTTTCTTTTCTTTTTTCTTTCATCTTTTTTTCTTTTCATTGAGACATGATCTCTCCTACACTTCATTGTCCATACTGGTTTCAAATTCATTATGTAGCCCAGGCTGGCTTTGAACTCACAGCAATCCTCCTGTCTCAGTCTTGCGAGTTTTGGGATTACAGGTATGGACCCCCGTGCCCAGTTTGTGTGGTGCTGGGAAAGCAAACCCAGGGCCTTGCAATAGCAAAATGCTAAGCCACACCTCCATCCCCTATTTTAAGTTTTCAAAAGTTTAAATGTGGTGTGTTTCTTTATCAGTTTCTTTGAGCTTTTCCTGTAGAAGACTTGCTCAGTTCCTTGTATTTGAAGATCTATAGATTTGTGTGTGTGTGTGTGTGTGTGTGTGTGTGCTCACCAAATTTGAAAGTTTTCAGTTTTTAAGTGCATTTTTAGTTCTACACATTTTTTCTGACCTTCTCAGACTGATGAATTGTTTTTTTTTTTTTTTTTTAATATTTCTTCAGGTCCCAGAACTTGTGTTTGTTTTTGCTTTTATTTTGTCTTGGTTGTTTTGCTTGGGTTAAATTCCTTGTTTCATTTTCCAATTCACTTACTCTTTTTTTCTTTTCTTTCATTCTTCTGTTGATCTCAAATTTCTATTTATTTTTTCTTTACATATTAATAAAGAATAATCTTCACTGAGATTTTATACTTGTAGATTTTTGCTAAGGTTTTCCATTTGTTTCAAGGATTTTTTGGATAATTTTTGAACCATTTTTTAATCATAGCTGCTTTGAAATCTTTGTCAGGTTATTATAACAGCTGTCATCTTGGCCTGGCATTTAGTGATTCATTGCTTTATTGTCTTTGAGCGCAAGTGATTTCTAATAGATAGTGTGGCATGTTTGTGTTCTGTTTTGAGATCCTCTATTTTATTTAAACTTGTTTCAGCTGGATTTATGTGATACCACTCTAGCAAAGGAAGATGCATATGTTACTGCAGATGGGAGGACAAGCTCAGGGTCCTCACAGTGGTATGTCCTCCCAGCCACACGGTGGAAGGGCTCTTTGCGGCTGCCTTGTGGCTTGGGGACGAGACGTTGGCCCAGAGGAGGTTCATTACTGGTTGGAGACAAGGGCTGGTTTCCTGCACGGACATTTCAGGCACAGACAGGCAAGGGGATCTGCGGAGCCAGCTCAGTCTTGCATTTTAAATTGGTTAACAATGTTTGTACTAAAAGACTTTCAGGTATAACACATATTCCATTAAGATCAATTATGGAAGGTAATTTAATAGAGACATGAGTTCAAGGAGAATAAGTGAAAATATTAAATTTCTGAATATTATAAGAAGAGCTTGACTGTGTATTTCAAAATAGACATTGCCTGGTAAAACTTACGGCGCTTAGATTCTTTAGACACATTTGAAAAGAGATTTAACAGTTTTATCTTGGAATGTGGTGTTTCTATTAAAAGGGAATTAACATCTTTTGGAACTACAAAAATACCTTATTAACAATAGTGGTGAAATTAACCATGAGAAAGATGTTATGGAAGTTTTACTCTTTATTTTTGAAGATTAAAACTTTAATTTCAAACACAAAGGGTTGCATGTATAATATAAAAGAAAACAAAAATAAGGAAAAACAGTAAAGAATACAGAAAAACAGTTCCACTAAAACACAGAGGAAGTACCACTTCATACACAAAAATAGCAGGAGTCATAATAAAACGTCCAAAAGTTTGGGAAATACATGAGCAAGCAAAAAGTACTGGAGTGCATTGCTGCAGGGTGAGTGCCATGGGACAAGGTCACCTGTGTACGGGCAGCACGAGAACCGAGAACCGTGAGCCCACTCTCCGAGTGGCTGTGCCTGTTCACGCCTCATCTTCTAGCCACAGTGCCTGACAGTCCCCAGGTCTCAGGACCTTTGCTCTTCTGTTATGATTAGATTCGTATCTATTTTTTGCTTACATGACCAAGAAAAAATGTTGACTTATTATCATTTTGATTATCATATTCCTGACTGTTGATGTGGTTGAGCACCTTTTGATCATTTATTTCAAAATTTATCTTGTCTTCGTTTATGTAGCTGGCATTGAAAAGATTTTTTTCCCCAAATTTTCTACTGGATTAATTATAATTTTCATATTGACCTAAAGGAATTCTTGATGTTTTTAATCTTTTGTTTTTATTAATCTTTTGATAATTTTCCCCCAAATAAATTGCCTACTTTCAAACATTTTAACATAATCTCTTTAAAAGTTATGGTTTTAATAATAGATGATATCTAATTTTGACTGAGCATATATTGACCAATTATTATTAAATTATTACATACTAGAGATTTAGCTCTAAATAAAACAAATCTTTCTTCAGGTTTGATAAGGCTTTCACAGTTTCTAGTCAACCTTTATTATTTTTTTACCAAGTCTAATTAATGTGATCAAATTCTGCTCTCTTTATAAGGCTAAAATACCTTCCATCATTTTTTTGTGGGGGGGGGGGAGTTCAATAAGTGTCTGATAACCTAATCTCTTTGTGAAACTATGGGCTTTAAGTTCTAAAATTCACCATTTTATAATAATTATATTCTTGCTTTTGCCTATTTTAACTTAATGCTGTTTTTACTTCTGTGAAGCTACCATGACATAGGACCGTATCTCTGAGAACTGAGGGAGACAGAGGGGAAGAGACAGTTTTACCTTGAGATATCTTAAGGGTTAGACTCGTTCCTTGCCCTGCCACTTACTGAGTGACTCCAGTAGGTTATTTAACCTCTCAGAGCCCCCCATTTATTTTTTTCATAAACTTAAAATAACAGGTGGATAGATAGGTGGATTTAGAGAGAACTAAACAAACAATATTATATGTATGAATATCAGCATATGGAATTGTTGTGAATACAGTAACAGATACACAAAATAATAGATACCACCTTCTTTTTCGTCTATCTTTAAAATGGTACAAAACCACAAGTTTCAGAACAAACAAGGAGAAAAGTTGGTTTGATTTTTTTCCGTCCTGTGATTTCTTTTCTTGGCTTAACATTAAGGCATTCAATAAAGACTTTGTTGATCTGTCCACTAGATAAAATTGTTATAGTCATTTAATTATAAATTAAATGGTAAGCCTCCTTCTCTGTGGGATATGAGGCTTGTGGATACGGAGTCAATATCTCCTGCTAGGGAAAACATAATAACGGCACTTGGCTGTTTAAGCTGAAAGGATATTTCCTATGACATTTAAGCTAATAACAAAAGGCTGTGGGTAAATAATACCATAGTAGGAAGAGCTCTGTCCTGGTGGTCACAGTTCAAGGTTGGGGAACATGTTACTAATGTAGAAAGACCTAGTTTGTCACAATGCAGCTAAACATCCTGTAATGCAAAGTCAATTTGATGTAATTGGTGAATTTATATTTAAATTTACAACCCATATTGGAAAGAGATTTTTTGCTACGTCATATTTTGTTTTGGGAAAACTGAGTTTGAATGAGTGGGTGTCAGTCTGAGTCCTGAATGTCATGTTGGCTTATCCAATTTTGGGAGAAATTATTGACCCAAAATTGTTGCAGAAAATTATTTTCCACACCATGCAATCTTCTCAGGTCATTGTTTGAATGAACTCTGAGACATGGCTAATCCTTTTCAAAATAACTGAATACAGCACTGAAAAACAAGTTACTGTTTTTTTTTCTCTGCTTGAGAATCTATCTATTTAGGTATTGACTTAATTTTAAAGAAAATTTGATCAGACTTATAAATGACAATGTAATAAAGATTCAACATAGTTCTTAGGAGAGTTGTGTGACAGAGGTTAAAAAAGCATTAGATGTTTTTGACAAATGTTTGAAGTGAAAACTGGCATAAAATTCTTGTTGTCTTTTTGTATGCTTTGCATGAAATCTTTGCTGTCCTTGCTTATGTTTCTGTTGAAAACCCTCCCTGTGAACTTGAACAAGATCTTAGATCACGATCTTGCAGTCACATGCTGTCATATTCAAAATCCATAAACCCAGTATAGATCATGGATCTTAAAATCTGATAAGATATGCATTTGAAATCAAGACCCATCATTTGCCATCTTGTCTACCATAAGTTACCTTAACTTGAGTTACCTTAAGGTTGTTTTTTCCTCTAAATGTGTAAAGGAGGCCAGTAATACTACCTCAGGGTGATTTGTGTGGGAGGTTCAGGGATCCATGTGAGGACCCTAGTGCGATGCCTTTGCATCAGCCCACTGGCAGGTGGTGGCTAGGTATCACAGGGTCCTCTTCCTGAGCATGTATTGCATTTTATTATAAAAATTTTACTTTTTTCTATGATTTTGACTCTATTCATTTATCCAAATTGTTGCTTACTATGACAAATTTAAGAGTATGACTAAGTTTGCCACGAAGACTGGAGATAATTGTTCAGTGGTAGAACTTTTGCTAGGCATGCAGAAAGGTCTGCGTACCATCTTCAGAATAAAAATATTTGTTGTTAGCATATACTTCTTAAGACATATATTTGGTTAGCTATACTTTAGGAAGTGAAGAGAGCAACCAAAAAAAATGGCCCGCCCCGTGTGCGGGTGCCACGGCCTGGGCTCCTGCGGACCTGCTGCTTCTGTGAGCTCTTACAGCTGGCATGTTACTGTCAGAAGCTACAAAATGAGAGTTTATCAGGAAGTAGGACAACAAAAGCCTCCTGTTCCTAAGGGGGCTCAGAGTTGGGTGTCCATTTCCCTGTACCCTGAGTCCCCTTTAATGAATGTTCAGATTTCTCTGGTCTTCAGGTGAGCTCAGGCTGTCATCCCAGGTCAGTGATTTGTGTTGGCAGTTAGGGTGCCAGTGGCCAGGTGGCGATAAGAGATGGTGTCTTGTGGGTCAGTTTCTCCTCCCTTTATTCCTTGAGTGAACAAAGCCTGAGAAAGTTGTCCACCAAAAGCTTAAGAAAAGAAAGAAAGAAAGAAGCAAGAAAGAAAAAAGAAAGATGAGGGAGTAGGGAGGACAAAGGAGCTGCTGATCAGTTGCCACTTTTATCTTTACCTAATATCACTCTTCAGTGTAGCTCTACCAGGCCATCTCCTGATTCTGTCCTGTTTCTTTTACCTTCCTAACAGGGGCACCTTTCCTTGCTAACAGGGGAAACTTTCCTAGCCTAGGCACATTTCTTTGCTAACAGAGCCATCTTTTGGTTCTTTTCCTCAGTGCTACCTTGTTATATGTAGGAAGTGAATAAATAATGTTATTGGATGCTTTAATTTTCTTAATATTTGCAGCTGTTTCTCAAGTAGTTGAAGGCATCAGAGTGCTAAGTGCACCAATGGGTGATTTTTTGGTATTATTTTTCATATGTGAGTATACTAATATTGTATCCTTTTACTTAGAGTGTTATCTTTTTTGAGCTTTTTGTGTTCAAAATATATACAATAGTGTTTGCTTGAAAGATTTCAGAACTCTCATAATTTTTCTATATTTCGTTATCAGATCTTGAATTTATTCCAGTTTGACAAATTCCAGAAAAAGGAAATCCAGCCCTTTGAGAAACTGAGACAGGAACATCACAAGTACAAGCCCAGTCTGGGCAACTTAATGAGTTAGTGAGACCCTATCTCAAAATCAAAAAACAAAAAATGGTCTAGAAATATATTTTAGTGCAAAGGTCATGCGTTCCATTCACAGCCCTGGAAAAAAATAAAAGGAAAAGAAGAAGGAATAGGCTTCTGGTTTTCAGCTTAACATGTAAAGGTCTAGAAGGTCTAGAGAGTCATTACTCCTGTTCTTTTTTCCCCCCATTTTATTGATATGTACAAGTGCAGAATTTAAGGTTTACAATGGAGTTGAGCATTTTGTGCACATACTTTCCTTGTCAAAGTGACAAGGGCTTTCCCGCTCTCCCTTTGTCCCTCCCTCTACCCTCCCCCCTCCCCCTCTTTCCCTTTGTCTTTCCTTTAAAGTTTCATGAGATAGTTGTGGTCTGGGTCTCTCATATCAGAGAGACTCCCGTTCTTATAAGAAAACAGCAGAACAAACTGAAAATCAATGTCTAGTCTCATATCTATTAGATAGGTAAGGTTATAAGGTCAACTGTTGCCCTAAGCACAGGAGTGACAGGCAGGAGGAAGATGCAGATAGCAACAGAAGCCAGCAAGTAAAACTAGTATCTACAGGAGTGTTTTGTAATGGACAAGGTACCCCAAAGTTAGTGTAGCTTGAAGGTCAAAAGCTCCCAGGGCGCCACGCCCATTCCTGGGCCATGCCCTCACCTGCTTTCAGGAGCCCTATCTGGTTCTTGTGTGAAGATCGGCAAAACGTCCTGCATCTTGGCAAAGGGAGGCGGCAAAAGGTAACCATTAGGAAATATGCTGACGGGTACGCGCTCAGGGGAAGCATTTTATCAGTGCGTATCAGCTTGTGGTTTACCACATTCTAATTTTACCTGAGAGAAAAGAAAAAATAGTCTCGGTGCCTGGTAAACTTTAGCGCAGGCAAGGGGGCTGCGCAGTTCAAGTTCACCAGACAGAGAAGACCTACTAGTCAGACTCCTTCTGTCCCTCCTAGACCATGGCCACATGGTAACAGGATCAAAGCTGAACGAACTGCCAGGCACAAGCCCTATTTAAGGAACTGTAGAAAAAGCCCAAGACAACAAGGGAGAGAAATACAAGGACAAAAGGAAATGGTAGCCTTTGACACCCTGTAGCTACAGCAGAGTTAAGAAAGACTGACTCATCGCCAGATAAACCTACAGCCTCTCACTCAGCCTATTCACCCCAATTATTTTTTATCTGATTCATGATCAGCAACCTAGGGGAAAAAAAAGAACTGTGCTGAAAGGCAAAAGCCCATTGCGTAGAGACGGAGGCAGCATCCGAACCTGGCTCAGCTATCCTAGCAGAGTTGAATTTAGATCAGGAATTGAAAATAGCTATGATTAGTATGCTGTTAGAGGCTGAATACTTGTCTCTCCTCCGAACTCAGGTGTTGAATTCCTGAACCCTAACGTGATGGCGTTTGCCTGTGGACCTTTGGGAGAAGATTAGGTTCAGAGGGGCCATTCGGGTATGATTGTAATGGGAGAAGAGGAAGGAGGCTGAGCTTGTTTTTAGTCTGCTATGCAAGGCACAGTGAGAAGCTGGCCATCTCTGAACCAGGAAGTGGGACCTCACCAGCAGAGGGGCCTGCCTGGTGATACCGGACTCCCACTCTCCTGGCAGCGAAAATACGTGTGTGCTGTCTAAGCCGTGCAGCCGCAGTGTGCGGTTTTGGCTGCTTGAGGTAAGATGAGTGCACAGCTCCAGTGGAAGAAGTGACAGACTTGGGAGAATGAATGGGGATGTCTACAGGGAGATGGAAGCTCTAAGTAGAAATGAAAAGAAATGGAAATTCGTGTGACACAGAAATGTTTAAATCCATAGCTCATGTAGTATTTAAAGAAGAGAGGTGAGAAACTTCAGGAATTCTTCCAAATTTGGGGAGTGAAGCAAGGATGCTCCCTCTCACAATTCCTGTTCAACATTGTACAGAGGTTCAGCTAATAAAATATAAGAGGAAAAATGAACACAAAGCAATCCAGAGGAGAAGCAACAAAGCTGGTTTTGTTTACATAAAACCTGATTATCTATGTAAAACAGCCTATAGAACTGACTTCTAAAAATCTAGAAAACAGCCTGTGTCTGTTGAAGGGATTATGTCAATTTGAGGGCATTAGGACCCACACCTCCGTTAGGATTAGGAATTTTCAACCACCCTAGATTGGGGATTGAAAACTGGTCTGGATTAGAGTGTGAGTGATTTGTGGGCTGACCACTGAGGGAAGAGCACCCACCCAGATGTGAGAGGGCCAACTGGAACTCCAAGGGTATAAAAGGAAGGAAGAAGATTGTTCCAGCTTCTGCCCCTGGGAAAGGTCTCGTCCTCGCGATTGTCTACGGGTGCCGGCTGGCTACACATCGCAGATCATCAACACAGATTCACTTCAGTCTTGACTTGTGCCTGTCTATACATCGCTGCTCTTCAGTCACTGATCTTCAGGCTTCAGTCTTCACCCAAGATCTACAGCAGACTCTCACCTCACTGTCTGTTCTGCAGTCTCAGACGGGAGATCTACTTCACCGCTGAGCAGCCATCTTGGACCACCTCTATCCTTGGATTTGTAAGCTTCCCTAGTAGACCTAATAAACAAATATAGCAGGGTTGCTGTACACTAGGTAAATATAAAAGACGTCACTTTCTTATACTACAGCAATGAACAGTTGGAATTGAAAATAATACCTACACTTACGTGAGTGTGCCGCATACATCCTGCAAATGTACTATGTTTGGCTGCCTAGAATGTCAGTTCTGATACTTATAGTTGCTGAACTCTTTCCTAAAATTATATTAAATTTATTATTTTCATCTCTTATGTATTTACAAATACTATGGATAGTGAGTTTATGTGGAAGACTTATCCCTTCTCTTTCATTATAAACTTTCAAGGCAAAGTTTATATTATATATTCTTTGCATTTTGAGTTGATGGCTAAATGTCACACAATAACTACACACCCAAAAGGGGAGTGTTCACATGGACTCCATGTCAGAGATCTGAAACTATTGGATAGAACAAGCTAGAGTCTAATTTTGTATTATTTTTAAGTGTGTATTTGTAGACTAAGCCATGTCCCATAGACACACAAGAAGTAAATATTTGCATTCGAGACAACTGAAATGTGTGTGGGAACTTCTTCCGAGGTCATTGTCATGTTGTGGGTGCTTTAGACATTTTACAGGTTGAATTATTTGTTTTATGGTATGTTTTGTCTTGTCTTTTTGTCCTTTGGAAATCTGCATTACAGTGCCACTTCCCTTCCTGTAGTGTTTTGGAAAATAAAAGCAAAGAAGAGAACCCCCCAGAGTGGCTGGCTGGAATTGGGCACTCCTGTGCTGGAGACTCACCCTCCCTCCACAGGGGGTCTTCCTGCCCTTCCAGTGCAGCTCTCCCAGCAGGTGCTGCTCCACTTGCAGAGGATGCCTGCTGTGAGGAAGGACACTTAGAGAGGGTGATTTCCCAGCTACAGCCTGGCAAACAGAGAGTTTAAAAAATAAGGGCAGGCTGTCATGCCTGGTTTGGAACACGATAATGGCAATTGCTCTTTGGCTGATTATTAACTCTTCCTGCCCAATCTAAACGGCCCAGCCTACCAGGGAGGGTTTTCAGGCCTGGCCTCTGTCCACTTCCCTGCTTCCTGTGAAAGTGGTTCTTCACCTCCCTGTTCTCCTTCTCTTCTGTCCTAAAAACCTCTGAAATTGGAGTTATGAAATCTCACAGTTTAGTTAATGTTTCCAGTTGAACCCTAGGAAGAAACCAGGAAGTGGGAAACTGACTTTCTACACAGGTTTCAAGAACAGAAGGGCAGAACCCTCAACAGATGGCAGTTTGACTCAGGGAAAAGTCAATTGCTTCCTTTCATTTCCAGCAGGCACTGAGGAGAGAAAGGTGAGCACCTCACAGAGTGGGAAAAAATGCAGCTGAGTATAGAGAAAGGGATGCAGGGACTTCTGAGTCAAGTCAGATCAAAGGGCGTTTGAGGATGGCTTAGCATTTGGAACTTCAAAAGTGTGACATGAGCTATTCTTTCCACCTCCAGCCTCAAATGCATATCTAATATTCTTCAGTAGAAGCTTTCATATGCAAAGCAGAAAAGAGACCAGCCTGGGGTTTGAGAGCACCAAAGGGGGAAGATACGATGATCCACTTAAACTGATGCTCTTGCTAAGCCTCAGACACTCAAACACAGGCAGGTGCAGTTTAAAACTAGTATTTCCAAACGTGATGTCGCTTCTGCCTGCTGACCCCGTGAGCTAATTATCTCAGTATAGTTTGGGAAATTTCAGATGAATGGGTGAACTGAAGGTAGTGAATCAATGAAGGAATGAAGCCATACCTAGTGGAAGCCTTGGTGTTTGGAGCTTGTATTGCATATGAAACAAGCCTGTCGGGCCTGCTGGATCTTGGAAGCTGACTGGTGAATATGCCTAGTCACACGGAGTGCACTGGATAATAGGAGTAGGAAATGCAATTCCTTCTTTTCTTTCTTCCTACCTTCTTTTGTTCCTTTTCCTTCTTTCTTTCCTTCCTTTCTTTCTTTTGCTCTTCTTTCTTTCTTCTTTCTTCCCTTTGTTCTTTTTTTCTTTTAAAAGAAGTTAGATGGCTGAGATGTATCCCTCCGGGTCCTGACCTTGAAAAGAATGCATTTGGAGGTCTTCAAACCTAAAACTGTTGGAAGGGCTTCAAATAAACTGAGTAAAACTTAGAAGATATTTTTGGACTTCTACTTAAATTTATTTACAATAAGATGAATGTTGCTGCAGTTTGAGTACATTCCCCAAGGTTCATGTATTAGAAGATTAATCCTCAGTGTGGTGGTGTTATAAGGTGGGGTTCTTAGGAAGTGATTAGATTAAGAGAACTCTGCCCTTATGAAAAGATAATTTAGAGTCTCATGGAACTGACTTAGTTACTGTACTTGATAAAAGGATGAGTTTAGCTCCCCCTTCCCCCTTTCTCTTTCTTTCCTTTTTCTTTTCCTTTCCTCCCTCTTGCTTCTCCACTTTATGACATGAGATGAAACAGTATGAAGTCCCTTGACAGGTGCAGGTTCCTTGACCTTGGACTTCCCATCTTTCAAAACCATGAGAAATAAATCTCTATTCTTCATAAATTACCCAGTCCCAGGAATTCTGTTATAGCTTTCAGACAAATGGGAAGAGACAACGATGAGCACAAATTAAAAATCCATTTATCTCAATGAATTGTAGCTAATTGAACAGAACAGCAGCTGTGATATTATAATCAAATTTCTTTAAAAAAAATATTAATTGAGGGTAAGACAAATGCAGAGTTGTATTTGTACTGGGGTTGGAGATTTATGCTTTGTCCTGAGCCACTGACAAACTCATCCTTAACGCATTTTCACTGAACAGCAGGGCAACTCGGAAGTTCTGATGGACTCATCCATAGTTCTGATGCCAGGGATGCATAGGTGAAGTGCACGGCTAGACCCCATTTGTCTTGTTCTTCCTGACGCTCCAGAGGTCAAGTACATGGCCTGTGCCCTGAGCGGCCTGCTGTGATCGTCCTCTGTGATGTGTGAATTAGGTATCACAAGGGCTGGGATGTCTCTGTGTTATATAATTCCAACTTATCTCTCAAGGTAAATTTAGTTTTAGAATCATAAGTAGCTTCTGACTAGATTTCACACCTGAGAAAATCCAAATACAAAAAAATTTTATTTAACTAAGAGCTTTTCTAGATCACGATAGGAGCCCATATGCTCAACCCCTGCTTTCAATACTTTGGAAAAATATTTAAACAAACACGTCCCCCACTGGAGTTTATTTACATTTCTACAAGCCCAGTTCCTCTTACACAGCTCCTCCTAACTGACAGTGAAAGGGTTTGGGTGCTGGTAGAGTAAAGAGTAGATTTTTGAGGTAAGCATGCTGTGTCCTGGGTGAAGGACGTCAGAGCTAGGAACAAGAGCAACAAGGACAAGAAATGGACATCATCATTCTGGATAGATTATTTGGAATAGGACAAAATTGACTTCGTTTGTAAATAGTGAAGTCACTGGCTTCTTCACTTCTATTGTATATAAATGTTGAAGTGACTGGACATCTTTATCCTTCATGAGGGTCAAATGAAGCATTTATGACTTCTACTGGGGAAATGACCCCCAAGGTTCCACATACTTGGATTCATAAGCAGATTTCCTCTTTCTTCCTTGATTTTCTCATCCATTGAGTGAGGATAGTTATTGTAAGACCTAAGAGGATTCTGGGAAGATGGTAGCATAGGAAGCACCACGAATGCCTCCCACCAGCAGCAATGATTTGGGACTGTCTGGCTCCCGTGATTGCTTTGGGACCCTGGAGTCCACTGAAGGCCTCAGCTTTCCGGAGAAGCGCAGAGAGTAAACGGCTGCTCACTTTGTTGAGCTATGTTCCTTACAGCACGGGCTCCCACCCTCCGCCCCTACTTGCCCCAGCTCCGGGGGAAGGGGCTCTGTCCTCAAGTGTAGGAGTCTGTGCTCTGACTACTGACATGGCTTTGTTAGTAGCCAGGGAAACGGGATGTATGGGGGCAGATTCTCTTTAACAGTCTTTCAAAAGTGCCCTTTGATATGATGACTGATAAAGGCCTGAGAACCCTTTCCTTTAAATGTCTTGGCATGCAGGGAGCTGGAAGCAGTAATAGCCCAACTCCAGGTGTCTGTGCCGAGATAGGCCAGGCAGCCAGGAAAGGTGCAGGCAGAGGAGAGGTCTGGGAGAGGAAACTAACACAGGCGGAGAACAGACAGGGGAGCTTCAACGCCCTGCCCCATCTTTTACTTTCTTCCGAATTCCACCTGCCCCCACTTTGCTTTCTCTCCCCACGGCCACAGGTTGACAAGACGAGCACAGAAATGACTCCCACTCACAATACAGACTGGGTGTAGCTGGAGACATTTTTTCCTGCCTTCTTAAAATACAAACCTGACTGCTATGTTCAGGAACGCTGCAGCCTCAGCATGCCCTCTTCTTAGAAATAGGTATAAACTTCACAGAAAGGTTTTGCGAGGATCCTTCTTTCCTGAAGGCATGAGGCATTGCCAGTGTTAGAGATGGTCCCCTGCCGCATGCCGGCATGACAAATACCTTCTCTACTCTAACCACATGGCTCATGATTTCTGAAGTGGCGCTCCCTAAGAATCGAACCCGCCCGATGTCTTTGTTGACAGCTTCTGACTGTGGAGAGGCCCACACAGCGGTAGCCAGTACAGCAGCGCCACCCCCTGCCACTGCAAGCCTTTTCTCTTGTAGCTAAAGTCACTTGTAGGGAACCTAAGAGGTTGGTCCTTTAAAAAGAAATACTCTTTGAGTGGGGGAGTGAGGGTGCACACTGGTCATGGCAACATTTGAAAGGCTGAGGCAGGGGGATAGGGAATGTAAGGCCAGCCTGGGCTACAAAGCCAGTTCAGGGTCATCCTGGACTATATAGCCACATTCTTTCTCAAAAATCAAATCAACAAAAGTCCCTTTTACTATTCTCTTTTCCCCTTTTTGACATTAAGATATTAAAAATGAAGACAAAAATAACTATATAGAAAGAAAAATGGAAAACAAACTTATGGGTCCTGGGAAAGGTTTGGGCTTAGAAAAAAAAAAAAAAACTGAAAAGATATCAAAGTTTATACCTAAGGCTGATTCTTGGTGTAGAGACAGCTTAACAATAAAACAAACAAAAATTACAGAACACTGAGGAATTAGAGAGAACATTTTTAGATTCCAATGTATGTTTTTCAACAAAAAGTCACAAGACAAATGGGAATGATGACTCTTTCAAAGGAAAAAAAAATAAGCCAATAGAAACAGACCCTGAGAAATATGTGATTGCTTATGCAGTTAAAAAAAACCGTAAAATAACTCCTAACCGAATGAAAGGAAGATATGGAGAGAGTTAAAATGATGCAAACACTGTGTCTTGGATGTAGTGTCCTCTAAAAGCCTCATGTATTTGGATGTCATGGAATAACTGGGGAACTGTGTGTTATTGGGAGGTAGCACCTGCCTGGAAGTGGCTTGACCTGAAAAAAAAATGTGTCAACTTGTTGAGATTGTGAGTGCCCAGGGTTGAGCTTTCTTCAGTTTTGCTGTATGGTGAGCAGCTCTTCAGCTTCTGTCATGTGCCTCCACCATCCCCAGCTGCCATCCGAATGGACTGTGTAAGACCTTTTGAAACTGTGAATTAGATAAATTTTTTCTCCCTTACATTGTGGATGTTAGGCATTCTGTCATAGTAATGAAAAAGCAACAAAGACAATTCACAAAATGAAAGTATCAAAAAAGAAAGATGGGAATTTTAAAAAGAAAAAGAGATCTGGAAGCTGAGAGTTGAGTTTATCAAAATTTAAATAAGCTGGATGGAAGTGACAAATCTATAGAAACACAAAACCTTTTAAGACAAATTAGTAAGGAAGTAGAAAATTCAGCAATCAAAAGAGTCCACTGAAAAGAAAAGCTTGGGACCTGAGGGTTCACTGGTGACTTCTATCAAATATTTAAAGAAGCAACATGAGTTTTTCCTCAAATTTCACCCAAAAACTGAAAGTGAAGGAGACTTTTTAACTCACTGTATGTGACTACCGTTAACCTGATACCAAAGGCAGACAATGACACTAAGTCGATAACCCTTACAGATATGCATGCAAACATCCTCATTACCATATGAAACAGGTGACTTGTGCAACCTGTAAAAGGATTATATACCATAACAAACTGGTATTAATTTCTGGAATGGGAGGTTATGCCAGTATGTGAAAATGCATCAACGTAATATACATCATAAGCAGAATGAAAGAAGTCTCACTTGATAATTTCTACTGATGCTGTTATGGTTGGGATCTGGAAAGTCTCCCCAAAGCTTCATGTATTTGGGTTTTGTGTGATATTAATGTGCTGTAAAGAAGTGGGGCCTGATTAGAAGGATGGATCCCTGGGGGGGGGGGGTGCCTGGAGAGCTAGCTCTGCTCCCCCCCTCACTTAGTTTTCTGTCTGCCATGCTACAGCGTGTTTTTCTCCATTTAAGGCTTCACCCTGTGCTGCCACTGCTGCTGGTAACCCGTGTACGGACTGTGCGGACTGTGTGGAGCCTTCTGGAATTGTGAGCTAAAGTAAATCTTTCCTCCTTTAAATTGTGGATGTCGGGTGTTCTGTCCCAGGAACAAAGAAGTAACTAAGACAAGATTTGGTACCAGAAGTGAGGTTGTCGCTGTAACGTTACCTGACCATGTAGTTTGGACCTTTGGAACTAGTTTGCTGGAAGATTTTGGAAAAGTTTGAAGATACCATCTGTAGGGGCCTTAGAATGCTGTGAACTGAGATTGTTAGAAGATTCTGGTCAGAGCTCAAAAGACCAGAATTCTGATAGAAATGTGTATTGTAAGGAGCAGGTTCAAGAAGTTTTAGATGAGAAGGAGCACTTTATTGGCAATTGGTCTGAAAACCATGCATGCTACAGTTTGGCAAAAAAAAAATTATCAGCATTATATAACAATGACTATAGCAAATTTTATGTAAATATCTCAAAAACCTTAAGTAACTAAATCAGACAATATTAAGCATCCATTATTAATTTAAAATTTTTATAGTTAATAATGTGTCATGCATTATTGCAGGCATATAATAAATATTATGCACGCTAAGTCATTTGATCCTCAGAACCTTCTAGGGGCTAATGTTCATGGGATGGGAACCCAGGCAACTCTGTTCCCAAATCCATATTCATCAGTGGGCGTACTCCTTGTGTACTAAATGCATCCACATAGATACATTATACTTTATTTTTCAGATATTACCATTTATTTATGTAACATTATTTTTAGTGGATAAATCAAAATTGTATTGAAATTGCATATTTTGTGGAGTACCAGGTGGTGATATAAAATGATAAAATTCTAATATAACCATAATCACTACTAATCCTTTTTTGTGCTCAGATATTTTAAATATATTCTTAGTTATTTTCAAATATATTGTTATGTACAAAAGATTCCATTTTTCTGTGTCATGGATAAAATTTATCTTTTATGTGTTTTTGATAAAAAAAACCATTCTAACAGGTGTGAGGTGATCTCATGTCTCATTTGTATCTCTCTAAGTAATACTGAGCATTTTTAAGGTATATGTTGTTTATTTGGAAAAAGGCCTATTGATATGCTTTGCTCACTTTGAAAAAAATATTTTAAATATATTTAAAACCATTCAGTTGTATAAAGACTGGATATTGGCCTGCTATTCAGTACGTGGTTTGCAGCTATTTTCTCCCATGCCTATGTGTGTTACCCTTCGATTTTGTTGAATCTTGCCTTGGACCGAGAAGCTGTTTAGCTTGAAGTCATTCCACTTTCTAATTTTTGCTTTTGTTAGCTGTGTATTGTATTATTATATTATTATATTATATTATTATATTATTATTATGTATTATTATTTCATCACTGGCAGAATGAGGTTCTTCTGTATTTTCTGCTAATAGTTTTGTAATTTTAGGTCAGATATCTAAGTCTTTAATGTATTTTGAGATGAATTTTGTATATGGCATGAGATAACAATCTAATTTCATTCCTCATTCATCTTCCCAACACAATTTTTTCTTTTTTAAACTGTGGTTTTCATTTCTTATAATTAAAAAAGAACATAATTATAAAATTCATGGGGTGCAGTGCAATATTCTAATCTATGTTGTAATAACCAAATTGGGGTAATTATTATACCTGTTGCCTCAAATATTTCTCATTTCTTTCTGTGGGTAGCTTTCAAAAACCCCCTCTACTAGTAATTTGGAAATATAAAATCAATCATCAAACATAGTGACCCTATTGAACATGCTATCAAGAATTAGAGGTAAGTTTTCCCAACTGTGCACCTGTGCCCACAAACCATGCTGTATTCATGCCCTATTCCACCATCCTTCTGTCCCTCTTGTAAAACTATTCTACTTGCTGTATTTCTGAGATCAACATTTTAGCTTCCACATATAAGAAAGTACCTGAGATGTGGTTGGTTCATTTCACTTTATGCCATATTCTCCAGTTCCATCCATGCTGTTGCGAATGGCAAAAGTATTATTTTTTAAATGTCTAACCACTGACTCTTGTAGAATTTTTCTCTCTTCTCCATTATGTCTTTTGACACCTTTGTCAAAACTCAATTGGCCATACCTCCAAGGGTTTCTCTGGTGTCCAGTTCTCTTCCACTGGTTGATATATGTGCTAATTCCAGTACCATGGTGGCTTGAATAATATTTACTTCCTAAAACATTTTATTTTAAGTTTATACCCAGAAAAATTATTTTTAATAATAAAGGGAGAAATTGAAGTTTTACACTATAAATAAAACCAAAAGAAATTTATGAACAGTAGAATAGCCTTGCAAAAAATGCTTACATGACTCTTTTTTTCTGTGTATTTTTTCCTCATTTTACTGATATGTAAAAGTGCAAAATTTAAAGTTTGCAATGAATTTGAGCATTTTGCGCACATACGTATCTTGCCTAGGTGACAAGGACTTTCCTGCTCTCCTTTTGTCCCTCCCTCATCCACCCCTTCTTCCCTCCCCACCTTACCCCCCTGGTTCACTTTGTTTTTCGTTTTAAGTTCCATGAGATAGTTGTGATCTGGGACTCTCATGTCAGAGAGACCATTCGATGTTTCACCTTCTGCTTCTGACTCACTTCACTAAGCATGATGTTCTCAAGTTTCTTCCATTTGCCCGTAAAAGCCTCCACGCTGTTGGACTTTATAGATGCATAGTATTCCATTGTGTATAAATACCACATCTTGTGTATCCATTGGTCTGTTGATGGGTGTTTTGGTAACTTCCGTATTTTAGCTATTGTTAGTTGTGCTGCTATGAACATGGTTATACATGTACCTCTGTTATGTGTTGTTTTGACCTCTTCTGGAAATATTACCAGGAGGAGTGTCACTGGATCGAAGGGGATATTTATTTACAGTCTTTTGAGAGATCTCCATCCTGCTTTCCAAAGTGTTTGTACAAATTTAGGTTTCCACCAGCAATGAAGGAGGGTTCCTTTCTCCCCACAGCCTCTCCAGCACTGATGACTATTTGTCTTGTTGATATAGGCCATTCTTTCTGGAGTGAGATGATATCTAAGCATTGTTTTGATTTGCAATTCTCTTATGGCTAGGGATGTTGAACATCTTTTCATGTATCTATTGGCCATTTGAACTTCTTTGGGAGTGAACTGCCTCTTCATTTCATTTGCTCACTTTTCAATAGGATCCTTTATTTTGGTAGGCATACTTTTTTTTCAGCTCCCTGTACATTCTAGTTATGAGCTTCCTATCTGAGATGTTGGTGGTGAATATTGTTTCCCAGTCTGTTGATTCTCGTTTTGCAATGTTGATAGTTTCCTTTGCTGTCCAGAAACTTTTTAATTTGACAAGATCCCAGGTGCTAATGATGGGGATAATTTCTTTTGCTCTTGGTGTCTTGTCAAGGAAGTCTTTGCCTACCCCTATGTCTTTTAGATATTTACCTAATGTGTCTTCTAGGGGGTTCAGTGTTTCACTTGTAATGTCTAAGTCTTTGATCCACTTTGATTTGATTTTGGTGCATGGTGATAGGTGTGTGACTATATTCATTCTTCTGCATGTGGGTGTCCAGTTTTTCCAGCACCATTTGTTGAACAGGCTGTTCTTTTTCTAGTGTTTGCATTTGGCCCCTTTCTCAAAGATTAAGTAATTGAGGGTATTTGGGTTTGTCTCTGCATCTTCAATTCTGGAACTGTAATGCCTTCTGCCTTGATCTTGTTGCTCAGAATTGCTCTGGCTATTCTTGATATCCGTTGGTACCATATGAACTTAAGAATTGTTGTTTCAAGTTCATTGAAGAAACTTCTAGGTATTTTGATAGGAACTACATTGAATCTATATATCAGTTTCAGTAGTATAGTCATTTTGACTATATTTTGCCTATCCAAGAACAGGGGATGCCTTTTCCTTTTCTAATGTCTCCTATAACTTCTTTCTTCAATGTAATGTAGCTTTCTTAATATAGGTCCTTCACTTCCTTTGTTAGGTATACTCCTAGGTATTTAATTTTATGCTGTGCTATTGAGAATGGAATTGTTTTTCTGAGTTCTTGCTCAATAAGTTTATTGTTAGTGTAGAGAAAAGCTATTGATGTTTTAGTGTTAATTTTGTAGCCTGTGCCTTGGCTAAAATTTTTTTATTATTTCTAGGAGTTTCATAGTGGAGTTTTTAGGGTCTTCCATTTAGATAATCATATAATCTACAAATAAGGAAAGTTTGACCTTCTCCTTTCCAGTGCGGATTCCCTTTATTTCGTTTTCCTGTCTGATTGCTACGGCCAGTGTTTCAAGGACTAAGTTGAATAAGAGTGGTGAGAGTGGGCAGCCTTGTCTTGTTCCTGATTTGAGAGGCAACGATTTCAATTTTTCTCCATTTACTATGGTATTTACATTAGGTTTAGCATATATGGCTTCTGTGAGTTTTAGGTAGGGTCCTTCTATACCTATTTTTCTCAGTGTTTTTATCAAGTAAGGGTGCTGGGTTTTGTCAAAGGCTTTTTCTGCATCAATAGAGATGATCATGTGGTTTTTGTTTTCACTTTTGTTGATATGGTGTATTACATTGATTGATTTATGTATGTTGAATCAGCCTTGCATCTCAGGGATGAAGCCCACTTAATCATGGTATATGATCTTTCTGATTACTTGTTGAATTCTGTTTGCAAGAACCTTATTGAGGATTTTTGCATCAATATTCATTAAGGAGATTGGTCTATAATTTTCCTTCCTAGTTAAGTCTTTTGGTTTTGGGACTAGTGTGATGGTAGCCTCAAGAAATGACTTTGGTAGTATTCCTTTACTTTCTACTTTATGAAACAGTTGGAAGAGAATTGGAGTTAATTCTTCCTTAAAGTACTGAAAAAATTCTGCTATGAATCCATCTGGGCCTGGACATTTATTTGTACATAGAACTTTTATTACTGCTTCAATGTCTGTGTGTATGATGGGGTTGTTCAAGAATTTTATGTCTTTCTCATTTAATTTTGGTATTTTATATGTATCTAGGAAGTTATCCATTTCTTCCCAATTCTCAAATTTGTTAGAATATAGGTGTTCTAAGTATATCCTTATAATATTCTGAATTTCAGCAGAGTCTTATGATTTCACCCTTTTCATTTCTAAGTGTACTAATCTGTGCCTTTTCTTTCCTTTTCTTGGTGAGTTTAGCTAGGGGCTTGTTAATTTTGTTAATTCTTTGAAAGAGTCAACTCTTTGGCTCATTAATCTTTTCATTGTCTTTTTAATTTCAATCTCATTTATTTCAGACCTGATCTTTATGATTTCTTCTCTTCTACTTCCTCTTGAGTTAAGTTGTTCTTGTTTCTTTAGGTCCTTAAGGTGCATCGTTAGCGAATTTTTTGTGGCTCTTCTGTTCTTTTGATGTGTGCATTTCTGGCTATGAATTTTCCTCTGAATACTGCTTTCACTGTGTCCCAAAGATTTTGATAGGATGTACTTCCATCATCATTTAACTCTATAAAGTTTTCGATTTCTTCTGTGATCCATTGTTTGGTCAGTAGTAAGTTGTTAAGTCTCCACGTATTTGTGTATTTTCTTCTATTTCAGCTGCTGTTAAATTCAAGTTTTATTCCACTATGGTCCAAGTGTACACAGGGAAATATTTCTGTCCCTTTGTACTTGTTTAAGCATGATTTATGTTCTAGGACATGGTTAGTTTTAGAAAATGTTCTGTGTGCTGCTGAGAAGAATGTGTAGTCAGTTGATGTTGGGTGGAAAGCTCTGTAAACATCTGTTATGTCCAAGTTTTCTATGGTGTCTTTCAGCAGTTGTATTTCTTTGTGAATTTTTTGTCTGGTTGATATATCTATTTGTGCTAGTGGAGTATTAAAGTACCCTACTATAATTATATTGGGGCCTATGTGTCCTTTCAGGTCTAATAATTTTTGGTTTACATAATTGGGTGCTCTAGAGTTGGGGGCATATATATTAACCGTGATTTCTTCCTGTTCTAGTGTTCCTTTAATCAGTATATAGTGGCCATCTTTGTCTCTCTTCACCAGTTTTGTTTTGAAATATGAGTCTGAGACTGAAATAGCTACCCCTGCTTGTTTCTTGGGACCTGTTGCATGAAATATTGAATTCCATCCGTTTATTTTCAATCTATGAGTTTCCTTGTGGGTGAAGTGTGTCTCTTGTGGGCAGCAAATTGTGGGTTTCTGTTTTTTGATCCAGTCAACTAGCCTATGTCTCCTAATAGGTGAGTTGAGGCTGTTCATGTTTAGCGTAATTATTGAGGTATGTTAGTATGTCCTACATTGCTGTAGTTTTTCCATGTTTTTTTTTAACTGGCCTTACTTTTTTATCAGCTCATTCTCCTGTATTTTCTCTTTTTCTTTGGGGTCCCTAGTCTCATGAGCCTCTCTTTCGCTATCCAAGTTTCCTTTGAGAATTCTCTGCAGTGTTGGCTTAGTGGCTGCAAATTTCTTTAAGCTTTCTATGTCATGGAAAATTTCAAATTCTTCCTCCAGTTTAAAAGATAGTTTTGTTGGACATAGTCATCTTCGTTGGCATTTGTGTTCTTTTAGGTTTTGAATGACATTGCTCCATGATCTCCTGGCTTTCAGAGTCTGAGCTGAGAATTCTGCAGTTATCCTGGTATTTTTATTTTCGTAGGTCACCTTCTGCTTTTCTCTTACCACTTTCAATATTCTCTCTTTGTGTTGGGTTTCTAGTACTTTCATTATGATTTATTGGGATGAGGATCTCTTCTGATCAATATTGTTTGGAGTTCCATATGCCTGCAGTATTTCAATGTTCATTTCTCCTTTTGGATTTTGGAATTTTTCTTCTGTAATGTCCTAGAACATGACTTTTAAGCCTTTTGTTTTGTCCTCAGTCTTGTCTGGGACTCCCATAATTCTGATGTTGTTTCTCTTTGAATCATCTATCAGTCATTGTAGTGATTCACTTCTTTTTTTAGTTTGCTTTCTTTTTGATCTTTCTGTTCCTGCTCTGTCATTTTGTCTTCTAGGTCTGATATTCTATTTTGAAAATGTTTAAAATGGTTTTTTATTATGTCCTGTGTGTTTTTCACTTCCTGCATTTATTTTTATTTTTTCATTTCTCTGTTGTGTTCTTCTCTCATTTCTTGTATTGCCTTCATTATCTTCTGGTTTATTTCTTCTTTGATCTCCTCTACTTGCTTCTCAAGACTTGCTTTTGGCTTAGCTAGGTCTTGGTGTAGCTCTTGCTCTATCACTTTCATTTCCTGCTTTTATTTCTGCTTTAATTCCATGTATTTCTGGGCTCAGAGGTTACCATCATTTTTGCCATTTTCATCTTTAGATTCTGCATTTTCAGGATTCCTCATATCCTCTTGTGGTATATCAAGACTTTTTGTAGGAGATTTATTTCCACATTTCCTCATGGTTCTGTTGTCTCTGGTTGTCTGTCCCTGGATTTTCCCTAGAGGCTGTCCCCAGCACAGCTCTGCCCAGAATTGGGAGAACACAGCCTCTGCGCCGACCACCACTGAGAGGGGTGGGGAAGATGGTGTCTAATCTCAGCAGGCCTGTCCCTCGTGGCTCTCTGCCCAGAGCTGGGAAAGTGCAGTCCGCACATGGACTTCCGTGGTCTTGTGCGATGTGGCTCTGCCTATAACTGGGAAAACGCAGCCTGTGTGTGGACCTTCTCGAGGACTTCCGAGGTTTGTCCAACACGGCTCTGCCTGGAACTGCTTTTCCTTCTTTTTAAAATGGCTCCCGCTTACATCATTGCCTGTGCTGGCTGCTGAGCCCTGTTTCTGATTTGGGATCCTGGGGCCTTTTCTAGAGGAGCGCATGTTCCATTTGTAGTACACACACCCTCGGGTTGGTATTTCAGAGGCTGGGGCCACCAGCTGCTGGCAATTCCCACTTCTCCAGATCTGTGCTTACCTCGTGCTGAGGTTCTGGCTCTGGACCTTCCTCCGTCTGTGGTCTGTGGATGCTGGCAGCTCGGGGCCGCGCTGATTTGGCTACTTTTTTCCTCCTCTTCTGATGTGACTTCAGGATTTCTGACCCACCCACAGCCTCCTGTCTGTTGTTGGGGTGCTCTGTCCTGTTTCAGCTCCGTCAGATGTTAAGGCCCACGTGAGCTTTCCTCCGTCCACAGCTGCCTCCTGCTCCAGCCGTTTGCAGCCAGCCTGCATCAGCTTCCTAGGCTGCTGGAATTTTTTTTTCTCTGCTTTCTACTATTCTTCATGATTTCTGATCTTCCCCTGGTCTCCTTTCAGTTGTTGAGGTTGCTCCTCTCTTTTCTAGCTGCACTGAACCCACTTTTTCTAAGTAAATTCTCGACTTTTTAAGTAGGTCAATGAGGATACAATTTACAGTGCTATTACTCAGGCGCCATCTTGACCGGAAGTCTCTCAAGTCGTTCAATGCTTCTGCTGTGTTCTTCATGTTCTGGCATTTTCACTATTCATGTTATAAAGGGTATATTCTAGTTCTGTGGTAAAGACATTGAAATTTTGATAAGGATTGTCTTGAATCTGCAGACTGTTTTAGATGACATGGGCATTTTAACAATATTAATTCTCCTGAATTGTAGACATAGATTATGTTTACGCTTATTTTTGTTTTTCAATTTCTTTCATCCTGCTTTCATACTTTTTAGTATATGGGTCTTCTACATCTTTGGTCAGATTTATACTGTTATATTTTATCTTACTTCTTGTTGGTGGGGGCAGTGGTACAGTTTCCTTAATTTTTGCATAGTTTGTCATTAGTACAGAAAAACTACTGAATTTTAAGAAAGAAAGAGTGACAGCGAGCATTCTTGTCTTGTCCCTGATCTTAAAGGAAACGTTTTCAACTTCTCTGAGCATGACATTAGCTACGGGTTTATCACATGTGACTTCATTGTGTTGATGTGCATTCTATCCCTAAATTGTTTGCAGTTTTTATCATGAAAGTGTGTTGAATTTTGCAAAGTGCTTTTGTGTGTCTATATGGCGATCATACACTTTTTATTCTTCAATTTGTTCACATGGTGTACAACATTTACTGATCCACATATTTGGTATCCTTGTATCACAGGGATAAATCTTGATAATAGCGAATGGTTCTGTGTGTGTGTGTGTGTGTGTGTGTGTGTGTGTGTGTGTGTGTGTGATATCAGGAACTGAGCCTAGGGCCTCCACATTGAACTACATCTCCAAGCCATTTTTTTTTTTTTTGAGACAGAGTCTCATTAAGTTTCCAAGTTGTCAAAGCTGGACTTGCAATTGTCATCCTCTTAAATCAGCCACCCAGAGTGCTGGGATTACAGGCCTGCAGATTACAGGCCCAGCTAGAGTAAGTTTTTTAATGAGTTGTTGAGTTCTGTTTGCTAACATTTTGTTGAGAGTTTTTGTACCTATGCTCCTCAAGGACCTTGGCCTATGCTGTTCTTTTTCTTTATTGAGTCTTTGTCTTGGTATCAGGTATTGGCCACCTTCTAAAATATTGATAGAATTTTTCTCTCCATTCTGATTTTTAAAAAGTTGAGAGAAACTGATTTGGGCTTTTCTTCAATGGGAGATTTTGGTCCCTGACTTATTATCCTTACTTGTTGTTAGTCTCTTCGGACTGGGTATTTCTCAGTATTGAATCTCAATAAGCTGCCTTTGCCTAGACATTTAGCCATTTCTAAGTTATCTGAGTTGCTTGGCATATAAATTTCTAGAGTGCTTTCTTATCATTCTTTGTATTTCTGTGGCATCACTTAAAATGTCTCCTCTTTTATTTCTGATTTTGTATCATCTTTTTCACCCTCCATTAGTGTAGTTAAGGGTTTGTTGACTTTATCTTTCCAGGAAACCAACTCTTAGTTTTTTTTTCTATTGTTTTTCTAGTCTCTGTTTCATCTCTGATCTTTGTTCATTTCTTCCTTTAGCTAACTTTAGGTTTAGTTTGTTCCATTTCTTTTTCCTTAAGTTATACCACTAGGTTGTTTATCTGATCACTTTTTGAGATAGACATTGCTATAAAATTTTCTGTAAGAATGCATTTGCTGTATCTCATAAACATTGGTTGTTATATTTCTATTTTTGTTTATTTCAAAGTATATTTTTAGTTAATTTTAAAATTTCCTCCCTGACCCATTGGTTTAGGATTATGTTGTTAATTCCCACATAACTATGCATTTTTCAGAATTTCTCCTGTCTTATGCTGTTATGATTTATAGAGATAGTTTAAATGATTTTCGTCCATTAAGTTTACTATGACTTTTTTTTTTTGGGGACTAACACATGATTCACCTTAGAGAAGGTTTGCCCGAGTTTGAGAAGAATGTGTATTCTACTGCTATTGAACTGATCATTATGCCCAGTTAGTCTGTAGTCTATTTCAGCTTGAGCATGTCCTTACTGATTTTTCTGTATTGACAACCTGCCCTTCATTGAAAGTGAAATTCTGTATTGATTTGCTAGTATTATATGGCAGTTGATCTCTCTCTTCAGATCACTTACTCATTAATTACTTAAGTGATATGTTTACATGCTTTCCATTTCAAATGTATATACATTCACAATCGTTACACTGTCTTAGCAAATTGACTCTTTTAACATAATGGTCATCTTTTTTGTTTTTTCAATTTTTGGCTTAACATCTAGTTTGTCCAATCTAAATATAGATATGCTTTCCATCTCCTGGTTTATGTGGCACATCTGTTCCCGTCTCTTCACTTTCAGCACTTCCTGAAAAACAGACACAGGAATGCTGAACTCCTTTAGCTTTTGCCTGTTTGGGAAGTTTTTATTTCTCTCTTATCTTTAAAGGACAACTTTGCCAGGTGATGCATTATTGGTTAGCAGTTTTATTCTATGATCCTTTTGTTTTTTTGTTTAAATATGTTATTTCATCCTCCATGGGCCTGCAGCTTTTTTTTTTTTTGAGAAATCTGCTAATTTTGAATTTCCTTAAATGTGATATGTTTCTTATCTCTCTTACTTTTAGTGCTTTTTCCTGTCTGTGATTTTTGTTAATTTGATTATTATATGTATTGGGGAACTTCTGTTTAGGGTGAATTTGATTGAAGAACCTCTGGAAATCCTCTATCGAATCTTTCAGTCATTATGTTTTTTTTATCTGTAGCAGTACTGTGCCATTTTATGTGTTGATTCTAATTTTCTTTGTTAAAGTTATTTTTAAAAATTGTTTTCCAAATTTCATTTTTCTATCCACATTTTCTTGCAGTCCCCAAGCTTCTTTAAGAATCATTTGGAATTCTTAGCTAACCATTCCACAGATTTCCATTTCTTTCAGGCCTGTTACTGGAGCCTTCTGAATTTCTTTTGGTGGTGTCATATTTTTTGGCTGTTCACAATCTTTGTAACTCTCTGTTAGTGACTGTGCACTTGAGGAAATGGCAACATATTCCATTCTGTGCAAGTGTGTTTGGTGGTGATGGGCCTTCAGTATCTAGTTTAACCAGGGATTCTAGCCGAGTTGGCATGTAGCAAACCTGGACAGGTAGACCTTGGTGTGGGGTTGTCTTACTCATCTGTCTTTTTCCCATGCTTAGAAGTCAAAAGGGCTGGGTGGGAAAGCTGGCTAAGGACCTGAACCCAGCAGACCAACTGTTCAGAAGCTTGTATTTTGAGGCATTGTTTTGCTACATTGTCCAGGCTGGTCTTGAGCTTGTGATCCTCCTGCTTTAGTTTCCCTAGTATCTGGTACTACTGGTCTCCACTTCTGTGCCCAAATATGGAGCATATTGTTAGCTTTATGAGTAGAGAGGCCAAGCATTTCCCGGTGGATTCTGCTGGAAGGTCCACAAGTCTTTCTCTTTGTCCTGTCTTGGGTGCTGTGACTTATGGCTTCTTGGTGACTTTGTCTGACATTGATTGGGTTTGGAGGAGCTTCTGTTTCTAAAAAATTCTTTTAACTATTTGAAAAAAAATCATTACATAGACTAAAGGTTGTATGCAGTTGGATAAGAAAAGATTGCATTAAAATATTTGAAGATATAATCGATCAAATAAAAGATTTGTAAGCTTGTTATTAATTTGCCTTTTGGTAGAATGTAGATTCCATGGCTCTATCAGAGTAAGGTGAGAGGAGACTTGAAGATTAAGATGGAGTGGTTCATAAAATTTCCCAGTCCTAACAAGAGTCATTTTGATTAATAACACTAAATTGACACGTATGTTAGTACTGCTTAATTTAAATGGGGGAACCAGGACACATTTTCATCTCTAGATTTTACAGTCAACTCCTGATTATATGGTTAAAGAAAACAGCAACAGCAACAAAAAACAAATAAAAACCAGTAATACTGAGAGTAGCAATATGAATTTCTAGAAAAATAAAATTAAGAAGGAATTTTTGAGAATTTTATAGCATCTGATAGAATCTTACAGACTTTTATAGAATTGTATGTGTATTTGTCTTGGTTATTCGCTGCTGGGACAGAGTACCTGACATAGCTCAAGGGAGGACAGATTTATTTTAGCTCATAGTTTCAGAAAAATCACAATCCATTGATAGGTGGCTGGAAAGGGAGGGGTGTACATGGTGGTGGTCTAGTAAGAGAAAAGCTCTTCATGGCATGGTAGACAGAAAGGCAAGTGAGGGAAGGAGGGCAGAGCTAGCATGTCTCTTCCCAGGTCATGTCTAGGTGATCCACACCTCTCGGTCTTGTGCCCCGTCCAGGTTAAGCACCAGTGTTCTGCTTCTTAGAGGCCACAGGCCTAGTGGCATGCCACGTGCCTGTAATCTACTATTTTAGTCACCACACACCTGTAAATTACCTCTCCTGACCAGGCCCCTTAGCTGCTCCACAGCGTCCAAATACCTGAGGGTTTGGATGAATGAAACATAATTAATGGACACACTCTTGAGAAAAAAAATTGGCAAGAATTTGCACTATATGATCCTTTACATTTTATGAAGAATAAATTACATTGTTATTATGTATACAGGGAATTAATTGCCTTTGAAACATGTATAAAAGCAAATTTTATTACTACCAATTTGCACTTATAATATAATTGATTTGTTAACTTACCAGATTTAACTCAGAACAATTTTTATTCTAATAACTCTTAGGAGCTTTGACCATTATGTATTTCAAAAATAGCAAAAGTTGAATACATATGCATGGTCTAGTAAATATTTTGATTTATTTAAAGTTATTAGAATTCATGGAAATAAGTTTGATATGAGCATTTGATGGAATAAGCAAACAGCACTAAAATCTGGCTGTGGATTGATTATTCTGCCTTCAAGTTGCCTGTTCTTTTTTTTCAGAAGTCAATACTTCTGCATAATAATGTTTCTTGTAAATCCTTCGATTTCTCCTTCATGTGCAGGTTAGGCAGAGCCTTTTACTTGATGTTATTTTGGGCTTTGATGCCTGTCCTCATCAGGCCGCCAATTGGCAGGAGTGTCCTAAGGCCCTGATAAGAAGGGTTTTCAGGGTGTGTGTGATAGATGGGTGTCTAGGTTATCTCCCACTAAACCTAGGATTTGCTATCAAAGATTTATCGCCACGACCACGTGCCATGGGAAATGAGCTCAGTGTGCACAGGAGAGTAGCTCTCTTGCATTTGCTTGCATCACAATTTTATCCTAATAATGGATATTGAGTGTCATGAAGGATACTGCAGGAGCCTGAGATAGCCTCTAAGTGGACATCTGGTATGTGCAGATAGTGTTTGTTAATGTAGAGTCCATTACCATCAACAAATTAAACATTAATCAAGGTATTACTCAGGCCAATGCCAGAGCATTGCCTTTGAAACATTGATAGAAGTCTTGTTTTTCTAATACAGTTCATCGTCTCCTATTTAAATATATATCAAATGTATATAAATTGACTCTCTTTATCTAAATATAAGGAATAATGCTTCAAAAGACTGTGGGACACACACACACACACAGATGCATACTGTTTGGGAATAGGAGCACAAAGTTAAATTTAGGAATATAATATTTAGGAATAACACAGAAGATAGCTCTAAATGAAGGAGATACATTTAAATTCTGACATATTAATATTTCCTTCTTTACTTAAACTGTGAAAATGGAAAACAGAGTGAGGGTGTTTCTTCCCAGCCAAAGGATGCAAGAGAAGAGCGATTTTGTGTTCCGTAGATGATCTTCTGACAGGTCTATTCAGCCGGTTGGAAGAATGCTACGGTAAATGTGCTGATTAGTAGAAAAGATTAGAAATACAAATTATTAGTGTTCTTTTACTTTTCAAAGATCTTGGAGGGAAAACTTCTTGACAGACTCCTACAACTTGGGAGAATAAGGTTGAGGATGCAGGGAGGAGAGAGAGAGGCTACTGGTATCTTGGCTCAGAGCTAACTGGGTTCCTTTGCTTGATCCTATAATGTATTAAATACAGCATTGCTCATTTCACTTGCTTTATTAAAATTATAATCTATTTCGTTTTTATTTTCTAATAATAAAACATTGTGACCTTTAAGCTTTCCTTCTTGTTTTCCCGTTTACCATTTCGGCTCTTACTCTTCTGAATAAAGTTCACCTTCCTGCTGTCTAGTAATCAAAGTAATATCTTCAGGATACAACAGCAAAGTAGGAGAGAAAGGAAGATCATGGTTTTCCTTGAGTATCTCTATCTGTATTAATTTAGGTTCTTTGAAGAGGCAGAATTTACAGATTTTATAACAAAAAAGGTTTATTAGGAAGGTTTACAAATCCGATTATAGAGATGGTCCAAGATGGCTGCTCAGCCATGAAGTATATCTCTCATCTGGGACTGTGGGACAGCTGGTGAGGTGAGAGTCGGTTGCAGATCTCAGTTGTTCAAAGAACAATGGTGAGTGAATCTGTGATGAAGATCTGTGGCATGTAGCAAGTCGGCATCTGTAGACAATTGCAAAGGTGAGGAGAGCCTCAAAGGAAGAGGCTGTGACAATCTTTCTCCTTCCTTCCTTCTATACTGTTGGAGTTCCAGTTGGCCCTGCCACATCTGGGTGGGTGCTCTTCCCTCATTCACTGGTCCACAAATCTCTCACACTCTAATCCAGGTTGGTTCTCAATACCCAATCTAGGCGGGGTTTCCAAACCCTAACCCAGGTGTGGTTCCTGATTGCCTCAACTTGACATAACTTCTTCAGTGGTCATACAGTCCCCAGAGAATATTGCCGAGTGTTAACGAGTTAGTGTATTTTATGCATTTTCTTCAGCATGGTTGAAAACATCCTGTACGTACTGTTCTCATGCTTTCTTACAATCATCAAAAATATTTTTGGCGTTTTAGTCACATCAGTATTATGTATGTATGTATTTGCATTTATATCCATACAGTGGTCTAAGATGAAGATATTTCTTTAGGTTAGTCAAGTTTGCTTTATAATTTTGGTGTTTTGTCATTGCTTCTTCTAATGTGCCAATTGAGTACTCTTACGTAATTTTAAATTACTCTCAAACATGATAAGATATTGCATGGCAAAAATTTAAACTCTCTCTGCAGTCCATCCTGAGGTCCCAATTTTGACAACTTTCGGTGTTAGCTGTGGATGCACTGTGCATCTGACTTTTCTTCAACAACCCTATTCACCATGCATTGTGTGTCAGATTCCTCACTGAAATGTTTTCTGTGTGGACCCTCTAGGCTATTTTGTGCCATTAATTTTTGATTCTCCTCAGGAGTAGTGAGCCTGCACATTGTGCCTTGGACACAAACTGATTGGCTGTAGTGTGTCTTATTTAGTTGTTGAAGAATCAAGACCCATTGCCTGGAAGTGTTTGAAGGTCAAAACTTAAGAACTGTACAGGATTGCTTATTGTCCAGCAAGCTGACAAGCTGCTTGAAAAAGTTATGTCACTTTATGCAAATTATCTACTTAGCCAGAAAAATGCTTTAATCAGAAAAATGACTTATACTGCAAAAACACTAATTCATGCGGCATGATATGTGCTGATGTGACATCTCAAGTTGCGTGTCTGCACCTGAGCATTGCACAGAGCCAAGACAAGGCCTGCCTGCAGGTATGGCTCAGTGACTGATGTGTCCCTCTGGGACAATAGCGAAGATGCTTTTGTTCACAGCAGCCAGGGCAAGCGATTCTAGCTCAGCAGCACAGTTTCAATTGGCCTATTTCACACTGGTGTCATCATGCAAATTGTTCTCACAGATCCACTCAGGACGTGGAGACCTTTATCTAGAGAGTAAGATCCTCATATCATCATTTGCTGTTTTTATAATGGGTAGAATTCTAAGTAGAGAACTTCTTCAAAATAGGCTAAGCAGGTCTAGTGTCTAGTATGCGGTACCCAGTGCGTCATCTATTATGTCCTAGGTGGGGAACCAATAGTGTACCCCAAAAGCTGAGTTAACACTGACTTGAAAGTGTTTCACAATTTCAAAGATACATGGCTTTCAGGAAAAGAATTTCTTTACTGTTAAAGATTTATGTCTCTTTTTACTGCAAGTATATTATTAAAATTTGAGATAAAGATTGATAAATCATGCTATTCTTTGTTAATGTTAGGGAGATAGGTTTTGAATATTTAAATTTGCATAATTCATGTTTCATTGTGTTATACAGTGAGAGACGGCATGCCATGATGTTTGCATGTTCCCTCCAGCTTCATGAGGACCACAGAGGCCTGTGCTGTTCAAGGTGGTTCCATTCTGATCCACAGACTGCTTGCTACCTGTCTGAGGAATATTAGAGGGGAAACAGAGGAGAGAATGGAAATTTTTAAAGCTATTTGATACTGTCCAAACACCTTCCTGTCCTTGTAGATGTTACCTTGAATACTGTGTAGATCAAAAGTGGGAATTCAACAGTAAAAAACATAAATTGGAAATGAAAACAGGAAAAACAACAGCAACAAGAAAAACTGACCTTTTGCCGGAGATGGTTGAGGATGAAGATGGACTGCAGAGTCCAGGTAGATATTGGACCTCAACCTGACAATTTGGTGTATTTCTGGCAATCTGAGTGGCAGGCTTGCCAATGGCCTGCCTCCAGGTCTGCGTCTACTGGAAAGCTGCTGCTTCTCTGCTATTCCTTCAGCTTATAGCAATGTGTGTGTTTCCAAGGGGAAAGAGCTTGACCACATTCATTAGTTGTTATTATGAAGTCAAGTGAAGGATCTTGTGGCTTATTCACTGAAAGGTCTGCACAGGTATCTCACCCCCATAGGGCTTTCTTTCTTTGTCTTCCTCCTCCTCCTCTTCATCTACCTCCTCTTTCTTTCTCCTCCTCCTCCTTCCTCACGTTTACTAATGCACACGAGTGTGTACACGCCTGTGTATAGGGACGGGTTGTGTTGGCAATGGATATAGAAGGGTCTGTTAATAGCATGGGCATCTCTCAGGACAGAATCTAATTGACTGTATCATTTTTTTCAAAACAAAGTTAAAAGTCAGACTCTAATTTGGCTTAATTCATACTAGCAGAAGCCATGGAGATGTGACATCAGGCTATCATGGTTAGGTAAGCCTAGTAGTAGATGACCATAGTCTTGGTTGAGACAGTAGATGTTCTCATTCTGCAGAGCAGGGGAGAAGTGAGGAGCTGCTGGAGGGCCCCCTGTACCTAGAGGGGACTGTGCTTAAGGTACTATTATCTCAATAAATCTAGATATTCCACTTCATTTTAATAGCCTGTGTGAAACTCCATTTGCTGCAAGCTTACAAACACTATAACAGATTTTCCTCTCCTAATTTTTTCCCCCAGTATAATCAGGATCTGTTTCCAGAACAGTCACAGATCAGGTCTCCTAGTAAGGAGACTTCAAGACGCAGGGTAGTGTTCAGGAGAAGCATTAGGGAATACTAAACCATGGACTCCAAATAGCAGAAGGGAGGTAAGAGTGAGCAGAGGTGGGGTCTGATGGGTGATGCACTTGCAGCAGGAGCCTCAGCGCAGTCATAGTGTGGCTTTTCAGACTGGTGTCCAGCTTAAGGTACAGTGGGCCTTTGTGGTATCGTGTTGGTCAGGCTATGCATCTAAACTCTCAACAGAAGATGTGACTTTGGAGAAGAAGATTCTTGCCAAGGACAGAGCTGTAGGCTGTGGACTTCAGCATCTCTAGCACCTGAGGGTCTGCCTTTTCAGTCTTGGTGTGGACCACATGTCTCAGGGTCAATTGACTGAGGTGGTCTCTGCCATATAGAATGTTGCAGTCTTAACCTCTCGCTCCTCAGCATGTAACTATAATTGGATATAAGGTCTTTACAGATGTGATTAAAATGAAGTCTTAAGCAGGGGCTGTAATCCACTATGACTGAAATCCTTACAGGAAGAAGAGTGGACACACAGAGACACTAGTCATGTATGATACAAAGAGAGACCATGAGAAGACAGCCATTTGCAAGCCAAGGAAAGAGGCCTTAAAAAGAAGCAGAGTTGGTGAGACTTGGTGTCGGACCTGTAGTCTACAGGCCTAGCGGTATGTATACGCAGACATCGCTGTTTGTCATCTTCATTTATAACAGACTTAGTCTCTTTTTTTTTCTTCACAGGCATTTTAAAATTCGCACCCTCCTTTTGTGGCTGGGGTTAAGTATTGTGGGTGTTTACCTGGGGTGCTTCGTAGTTTTTATACTCATTCTGTGTCAGTGTTGCAGAGCTAGTTCACTTAAGTTGTGTCACGTGTCTCTTACTCACCTCTCAAATCATGGGATCAGGATTCAATTCTGAATTAGATAGCTAAATCTGTTGCTTACCTAAAGGGGAATCTAAGTTCAGTAGAGAGTTTCTCCAAACAAAGAGGACTGCTAGTCTTCTGTAGTGTTGAGGAAGCATGGAGCTGGGATGATGGTGAGCATCCGGCAGTGGGGACAGGTTAACACAGCTGAAAACACCTGCTCACTGGCCTGAGGATGTTGTTCACGAGCTGAATCTCAGCAGCACACTCGCTGAAGTATGGCTGCTTCTGACTGGCTGGTTTTCAAAAGCAAGGGGATGCCACTGATTGGCTGGATTTCCAAAGCATGTTCTCTGAGGTGAGTTATTGATCGAGCAAACACATTTAATTCCAGTTCTGGTTGTTACTTTTTATCATGACTATAGAACAATCAGTCATTTCCTATGTGTGTAGAAACAATGTCTTGCATGTAATATGTTAATAAATATTTGCTGAACTAATTGAAAAAAATGAAAGATGCCAAGTGGACTGTTAAGTGCAAGTTTGGATTTCGGGGGCAAACCTGTAAGAGTCACCACTGGAGATGTGGGGTGTGAAACTTGATTCTGAAGAAATATTCTTAAATGGGTGAATAGAAGCGAGAAAGATCTCAGATATGATCCCTGGGTGTTAAATATTTATCTTCTTTTTGACATTGTACTTTACAACCTCAAATATTCTATGAAAATTTAGAAATATAATAATGACATAAAATCTGTTGGTGTATGACATATTTACATATATCCATACATGTGCCTGTTGAGTTCCTTATGACCATCCTCCATCTTATATTGTTAAGCACAAGGAGAAGAAAAAAAGCAATGACTGTATTTAAACCAGAGGGACAAACAAGTAAATTAGAGATTTCAAAGGTTTATTTCCACCTTCCTCTCCCTTAGTTGGAAGATCGTTGAAACTCCCAGTGTTGAAAGGAAGTACTCTTCCCAGAGACAGAGCCTACAGCAGAATGGTGCCTGTGATCTCTGTTTCAACTGTGATCTCTGTGATCACTGGTTTCAACTCTGCCTGCTCTCATGTACATCTCCACGATGATCTATTGTCTCGGTCTAGGCGGTCTCACAAGGCCAGTCTTTTTCTCTCTTCTTGGCAAAACAATAGGTTGGCACATTGGGAGAACATTATCTAGGCATTGCTGGAATCCATTCTCATAGCAGAGGGAAAGATGGATAGGTTTCTTGGACTCTAGACTGAGTCTTGGAGCAAGAGAAGGCATGACATGTGGTCGGCCTAGCAAACTATCAGAATGAATGGAAAACTTATTCTTCATAGGACACACAGAGATCAACAGCTGGACAAAAAGGCAGGTCATGGCATTGCCTTCCTTGCATTCCTGCCCCAGAAAGCTCTTTGTCCAGTGTTGCATTAAAGCCTCAGAAAGAGGCTACCAGCACCAGCTGCTCCCCCGGATAGGCCAGATCCCTGCATCAAGGAGCAGGAGGGCCCACAGAAGCCTGTGGACTCAGGAAGCGCCTGGGAGGTGGCAGTCCCCTAGGAGCTTCGAGGTAAACAGGGGGAGCAAATGTAGGACTAAATGGCAGTGCTTGGAGTCTGGAACAGAGACAGGAGAAGGAGATTTTGACAGACACAGCATTGGCTAGAGTGGGGAAGGCCATGGGACAACACTTGGAATTATTGGTCTCTGCTCCTTTCTTTTTGACGTTAGGATAGAGCTAGACATATTGACAGCTCAGTACCTATTTTCACCTTTGTAAATCATCCCTTAAATCATACCCAGAGGCACTGGATTCAAACGGAGAATCAAAAACAAAATTCAGTTTGCTTAAAAACAAAACAAAACAAAAAAACAAGTCTTGGACACCTGTTGCAGGAATAAGAGGGCTGAGAAGCCAACTGTTTTCAGGGCATGAGTTCTGTTAAAGGAAGAGTTTCTCTGGGAGAGCTCCAGACGGGCCCTGTGCATAGCCTTGCACTGAATTTATGTTGCTCTTTTAGGTTTATGTTAACAGAGGTGGGTAAGGTGACAGTCACTTCTGCTGGGAATGGCATAAGATGATATGGGGCGTGGGCCTGGAGGAACTCAGAGGCATCTGGTATAAGGCACCTGGATGTGGGGAAGTGGGATCCTTTTAGAGAAAGAGGTGACTGTCAGAGGTCACAGTTCCCGGGGTGGCAGCAGTTGTCTGTTTTGATCTCTGGTGCCTGGCCACAATGAGAAATGGGAAACAAGGACTGTGCTACCCACGTGGGTGATGGTTCCGTGGAGGGAGACTGCTTGAAACAGGCCCTCTGGTGGCTTTGGTCGTGGAGAAATGAACCTCCTTCCCATGGGAAATTGATTTCTATCCTGTCTCCTCATGGAATTCTCTGCCTGCTGTCATCTCTTTCATCAAAAACGCTTGTGATCTTTCAAATCACCCCAAGTTCTTCTCATCAAAACCTCATTTTTTGCTCTTTCACCTTATCATTTTTGGACATTCTAAACTTGTAGTAGTTTAAACAAATAAGGCATTTATTGGCTATCCTAGTCAAGCCAGAAGACAGATAAATAGAGAGGAGATGGCCCTGTGGCCATCTGACCCTGGACTTGTAAACAGTTGCAGTCACTTTATTCTTTTGATTTAACTTTATAATGGCCACGTGGTCAAGCACTCATTCATCAAGTGAGTTGTGACGTGATTAGAAAAGAAGCAAGACTCAAGAACTTTCTAAATTTGTACCTTTAATTTGGAAAGTTTAGTTTAGTTCTTTAAAAATATTTTTATTAGTATATATTTGTGATATGTAGTAATTTGATCTTTTTGATTCCTTTTTCTCTCCTCTGTCCATTCCTCTCCTTTTCCCAACTCCAAAATGCCTACCTTCTTGTTGTCTGCCATACCTCCTTCGTTTTGCTCTTTAATTTATTTGTATTCCTGATTTCTCAGGTAAGAGAAACTATGTGATAATAAAACCAGTTCTTATCTGTATGTAAACAATCATTGTTTCAGAGTAGTCTAGAAGAATTCTCTTTGGGGCTGAGAGAAATGAATCTGAAGTTTATGTTTCACTTTTTAAAATTACCTGCACAACTATTGAGGGTACCTGATCACTCTGGAAGTTTCAGTCAAGAAAAAGGAAGAAGTCCCACCATAAATATCAAAAAGAAACCAGAAAGCCTTCCCATAGAGGCTTTTCTACACCCCTAATTCAGGCATGGCATTCTGGTGACAGCTGTGCACTTGAAATTGAGAAAACAATAACAAAGCTTAATGAGATTTGTAAATTATTGTAATAAAAAACCCTTGAAGCAGCCAAACTCATTTTTGTAGTCATTTAAAACTCTATTGCAGGAGGACTTGATTTAGAATAAATAACATTTTTCTTTCTCTGAAAGAGACAGGAAATACAACAATTTTTTTCTCAGCTGGATTGTCAGGAGTCTTTCATACTTGAGTGTGTCAGGGTGAGTCATTGTCCCCCAAGGATGCACACATCCTGATCTCTGGAACCTGTGAAGATGCTACTTTGCATGGTGGACAAGATGCTGCAGATATGGTCCAGTGAGAGTCCTGAGAGGGCAATAGTGTTCTGGGTAACTGAGGTGACCCAGTGGAGCTGCTGGAGTCTGTAATTTGTAGGATGAAGGCAGGAGTAGCAATATCAATCAGAGTCTGTAGAGGTGTGATAATGACAGGAGGAAGGGACAACACCCAAGGCATTTTAGGGAGATCATGATATCCACTCTGCCATACAAGTGCTACGAATGCCTTCATTTCAGCTACAGAAAAGTCATTTTGAATTTCTGACTCCTTCAAAACTCTAAGAGATTGATTTCTGTTTGCCAGTCACTAGGTTTATGGTCCTTGGTTACAGAAGCCATAGCAGGCTAATATACTGTCTCAGAGCTTTGGCCGTGGAAACCTTCCATGTCATCTGATGTGCAGAAAACTGGGGTTAGGGGAGAGGATCAATTAAGTAATTTTATACTAATTGTACATTTGTGTTAATCAATCACATTGGGAATAAGGCTTTTCTAAGTGCTCACTGAATGTCATTTTATTGTTTATACAATTAGGTGAGGCTTTTGACAACTTTTTTGATAGCCTACTCTGTGCTTGGAAAAACAGAACAAAGCTGGCTTATATTCCAATACTTTTCTTTGAAATTAATATGCAATAATTATATGTACTTGTAGGGTAAGTTATTATATTTCAGCCCACATGTAACAACTCATACTTTCATAAAAATAGTGGGGGGAAAAGGACAGGCATGTTAGTGAATAACTTCACATCAGTTCATCATGTTGTTACACAGTGTAAGCCTAATGTGTTCAAAACAGGATTTAAGCCTGATCAGGTAAGGTTTCCCTGAAGAAATGTTATGTATTTGTTTTTTGTAGTTTTTGTGGTACTAAAGATTAAATTTAGTGAACAGTGATAATTCTGACTCTTCAAATTTTTTATTTTGGACAGGATCTCTCAATGTGCCCAAACTAGCTTAAAACTTGAGATCCTCCTGCCTCAGTGCCCATAGTAGCTGAGATTACATGATTGTGTCACCATTCCTGGTAAGAAATGTTGCTTATATGAGATATATAAAGTGAGTAGGAGAGAATGAAACATTTCAGTCATTTAATATTTTTATAAGTTTAATAAATTTGAGAGAATACTGGCTGCTTTCTAAAAACCTAGTGGCAATGTGGAGAGTGGACTGGAAAGAAAGAGTAAAGGAATATTAGTTATAAGCTATTTGTTCAGCCTCGGAACAGGGTCGTATCATGTTTTGGTTAAGACAGTGAAGGTACGAGAGAAGATTTAAAAGTTTAGGACACAGAATTGACAGAAAGGGGAAGAGGGCAGGTTGAATAGGAAGAACATGCAAAACACATGACAGATTTTTTGCAGCTGTGACCAAAGACCTGTGAAAACAGATTAAAGGAGAAAAAGCTTATTTTAGCTCATAGTTTCAGAGGTTTCAGTCCTTAGCGGGTTGGCTCCATTGCTGCGAAGCCAGCATCACCACGATACATGGAAACCTGCTCACTTCACAGCAGCCAGGAAGAAGTCAGACGGGAGGAGGCAGCCAATGTTCCCCCTAGGGCACACTCCCAGTGGCCTGCTTCCTCCAAGTAGGCCCTGCTTCCCATTGGCCCATTCAGTTATGAACTCATTGATGGTGGAATCCATTGGAAAGGTCAGTTCTATCATAATCCAGATAATCCAGTCACCTCATGTTGATGATCAAAATAACTCTTATAAATATACTTCACTAAATTTCATGTTATAAATACAAGATTTTACATTAAAATATATGTGAAAACAATTAGCATTTAGAAAATTCAATTTTTTTTCTTCTGAAGTATAAAAGAGAAGTGTAGGAATCCATTAGAGATGAGGCAGAGGTCATGTTGTGAGAGGACTTGTTTGTCATGAAGGGAAACTTGGGCTTGAGTCTCCTACATGGTGTACAAGGGAATCTTTTTTTTTTTTTTTTTTGGTAGGAGGACAGATTTTTGCCTTAGGAACTCTGGTAGCACAAATAAAATCCTAGAGGACTTATTGTAGACAGAGTAGAAGGCAATATGGCTGCTGTGTCCTAGCGAGGTGAAGTACTGCAGGGGTTCTCCCTCACGAGTCTCTGGAGCCATGCAGAGCTCCGTACTGATGGCCACTGTCTCCCCAGAGCCCCCTGTCTTGGCTGGGCCCAGAGACCTGAAGCACCTGAGGGTGTCTGATAAGTGAGGTGGTGAGGCGGGATAAGGGGAAGTGGAGGAAGGAGCTATAGCAACTTAGGTGGAACCTTCCTGATGACCATCTTGGGTACAGAAAGTTCAAATTCACCTTGACTATGGTAGATCATGAGTCCAGTGGCAGTCCCAGCTAGTGGAAAGAATACAGGGGTGATTCAGTGGTGTAGATGAAGGACACAAGTGAAAATTCTGAGGTTGTTACATAGACAACACCCTTCTGCTTACACGGTTTCACAAAGAAAATAAAATGTTGATGATATTTGTCTATTTGTGGCACATGTAGGAATGAGGAGGAGAGACCATAGTATGGGAAGAGAGTGTGACTTCAGTGTAGATTAGCTTGTGCCTTAACATCCGCTCGATGGCTTCCCTAACACGATGCACTATCACGAATTCATAGATGTGTTTCTAATAGCACTTCAGTAATTACTCAGTGCCCCTAAGTCACTTGGTTCCTACTTGGAACTTCACTTGAGATTTATACATTGGTACTTCGAACCAGAGCTCTGTGGAAGCTAGCTCTTACCCACGCAGAAGATGATTCAGCTTTTAGGAATTTTGTGAGTCAGCCATGAATAACATAGCTATTATTAAACTATATAAACATAACTCAATAGATTACATTAAAAAGATAGTAAATATTCAGAACTTATGACTTGTTTCACTGTATTTTACTGCTACCTAAGACCCTGAGCTCTTTTATACCTGCTGTGTGTAGATGGTCAGAGTTCTCCACAACGGTGAGCTGCTGAACATCTATTCTAAGTTCGATTCTTAGTGATACTGTTTTGCTAGCTTGACATCAGTCATAGGTAGAGCTTCATATTAGGAAAACCAATGAATGCTGCAAATCAGGGCTTGATGAATTTTCTTTGTTGTGTAGTGTTAATAGAGGAAAATGCCAGCAGTGTACATTAATTGTCTATAGCCATTAAGTTATCAGCAGCAAAAAATGTGGAAATTCCCTGCCATTATTTGGAAAGTGTCTGGTTCAGCAGAAATTTGCTTGTATAGTCAACAAATGAGTGAGGTTTCAATATGGATCATTGTTTTACTTTTATCCTAATTATAATGCAAATGAAAATATGAAATGATATTCATGCCAGAAATGTACTTGTTTGTCACTGATATAAAATTTGGGAACTGATAAGAGTTGGCAAAAATCAATAAAATATTCTGTGAGAATCAATTGCTTATCTGTATATATTTATACATAATTGTATTGTATATTTATTTGTACAATACATAGCTTTATGCCAGTAAAATTCATAATGAAATTATGTACCACATCTACATAAAGACTTTTTTTTTTTTTCCTGGAGATCTTGTTACACATTTACCAGCAAACCACTGCCTGGAATTATATACACAGAAGCTATTAAAATTAGCATTATGCAGTTTAAATTGGAACACAGGCCTTGCTATTCCAATTCCAAGAGTCCTAATTTTGTTTTCTATTGATTCTAACCCTTCTGATAATAGGTTCTCCAGGAAAGGCAGGGCCTGGTTTCATCTCTCTGGACCTCATGTCAAGAAGATTCATTTTTGTTGTGTAAACTCAATCTTGAAACTTTGCCTGGATCTGCTAGGAAAAATATAGGAAGAAAGTTTGATCAGATCCAATTTCACCCTCAGGTTGCATTTGCCCTGTGGCTGCAGCCCCTGAGGAATCATAGGGGCCTGTGGAATACAGCAGAGACTGGAGCATCCACCCTACCAGACAACATTTAGGTGGGTGTCCTGCTGTCAGACCAAAGAGGCAACTTCTAATCCGTAGACATTTCATACTTAACTAGGAAAGTTTGTTACTTTTTTCTTCAACTTAATTTGAAATCTGAGCATTAAGATTGACTTCAGGATGAACAAGGTTGCCATTTTATAAGAGTCTTAAGAAAGCCCACACCTTAGAAAAAACATATGATTTTAGGTGGTGCGTGGGTGTGATCCTGCACTGTTCTCAGATTTGTCCTTGAAAAAAAAGTTCTAGTAGGAAGATTGTGAGAGACAATGGGGGAATTACATGGCAGAGATGCAACGGATCCACATTCTTGACATTCCACTGCCATAAACCTGAACAACTTGCTTAGCCTTTTTTTTTAAACCTGTGATTGGTTATATAACTAGTTACTTTCCCAATATTGATCTTTATTGCTAAATATATATCTTTTTATGTAATTTCCCCTTCAGTTTTTCTAAAATTAAGTTAAATAGTATTTTTCTGTAAGAAGCTGAGTATTTTAAGAATTGAGAAGATGGGAAATACAGTTCCATTTCTCCTATGATAAATGGGTAGAGATGCCCATGCCTCCAGCCCGGAGTTTCTTCGGCCTGCCAAAGAAATCTGATGGTGATATGAAACATGAGCTTTCAACATTCTCAAAACTAGCTTCAGTAAAATTCAGGACAACTATGTTGCTGGGTACACAATTATATAGCGATTTCCTTTTACATCATTTCAACAGTCCTTTTATTGCAGTATAGAGGCGTAGGAGTATGGTTGTCCTCGCATGAGTCGTACGTAGTAGGATTTGTATACTTGTTTCAAATGTTTTATTGTCAAAAAATGGTAACACTTTTCAGTTTCTAGTCAATAGTTTAATATATGCATGTATTGCGAGCACAGATCTTCAAGTTTAGACAGATGTAGTAGAACCACCATTTATTGAGCACAGTTTTTTTTCATTTAAATATCACACCAGCCTAGGTAAGTATTATCAATTGCTGGCTGAGAGAGACTCCAGACCAGGACACAGTCATTCACGGAAGATCACACGTGTAACAAAGAGTTGGATGCAAAACTGATAGCTATCAGATTCCTAATCACGACTTGATACTTCAAATTCTTTGTAATAAATGGGTCTGTCTCTTCATTTTAATGTTCATATGGTATATCATTGTAAGGCAGTATCATAATTTATCTCATTTAATTTTTTATTTTTATATTATCATACAAAAGTTTATTTTTGTTCATTATTATAAGTAATGCTAGTAGTAAAATTATACCAGCTTTATAATTATGTATTCCTGTAAGATGAAAATTTAAAAGTAAATTCAATATCTCAACTGAGATTCTCATTTAAAAATTTGATATTTATCATTAAATTGTCCTATAGTACATTTTTACTGAGAATAAATAAAGGTGCTTATTTTTTATACTCATGTTAAATTGCTTTTTATAAAA